>VZTZ01045192.1:0-51165 GCA_013400955.1 Drymodes brunneopygia | reverse complement strand
GCTCCGCCGCCCCGGCCCCGCACGGCCCCGCTGCTGGCCGGGCAGGAGCCCGCGGGGGGCGGCGGGAGCACAACCGCAGCCCCGCACCGGGGCGGGGACGGCACCTCCGCCGGGGAGCCTCAGGTCCGATCTGCCTCGGCCGAGGGCTCCGAGCCGCCGGTGAGCCGGAGCAGTTGCCCGCCCGTCGCTTCTCTCCGGTGACCGGGCTGTCGCCGGGTTCCCGGCTCACTCTGCCCGTCCCGTCCCGCTGCTGCTGCTGTCCTCCGACTTCTCGAAACTTTTGTCCCCCAGAGGCAGCTGCAGACGGAGGAGCCAACTCAGGTAAAACCCACGTCCCTTCAGCCGACCCGCGCTGGGAGGAGCGGGGCAGAGGCGCAGGTGAGGACGACTCCGAGTGCCGCGTCAGGTGCCGAGCAAGAACAGGAGCTCGGGTTTTTAAGACGAGTCCATTACAACGCTGTACACTGGCTTTTGTGTTCCAGCCTTTCATTGTTTTAGTATTTTCGTCATAACGCTGCTGTGCTGAAAGCAGAGTGAAGAATTTACATGTTTTTTCCACGGGTAATTTGGAAGTCTGCTTTGTAGCCTTATGTATTGACCTCCCTAATGACTTCATCTAGGAAAATTGTTAAACTGATATTATTCCACATTTTAAAGATGGCTGTATTATTTGAGGGTGTAAATTTCTTTCCTTCAAAGTCTTGTTATTTTGACAAAGAAATGGTACCAGATATTAGTATTAACAGAGAAGTTATACTGGATAAGTTGCTCTGTAAGGAGTTTCAAGTAGTCTGTATAGTGCTGCTTAAATTGCACTATAGAGTATATGCTGAGGACTGTATCACTGTCTGCTTTTATAGAGAGAGACATAAAATGACCTCCAGTTTTATAGCTTGTAAAATGGCTTTAATTAAATATCTCTAGTGTTTATGATGTGCAAGTTGCAAGTATTTTGAGATGGTGATGTCTCACTGTCTCTCTCAGTCTTCTGTAAATATGCAGTAACTCAGCAGAGTGCAGTAAAAGTACTTGATGGATGAGGCTGATGGGACAATTTCACTCCAGTGCCTCTAACATTTGATTGATTTACTAATGATAGAAAGCACAGAAATGGCCATTGGCTTGGGCAGAGGCTGGACACAGTGACCTCGAATAGTGAGTTGCTTTTTAACTGGTACATGAAACACTGCCCATGGCACCCATAGTACACAGACAGGCAGTACTGGATTTATGAGAACTGCAGCATAGGTGGAAAAGGTATTTGCTCTTCTCTTCAGCTTTGCTTTAAAATGTGGGTGCTGCAAGTTTGTAATCAGTGGTTCTGGGGAAGAAGAAGAGGCACCCTATCCTTCTCCCCAAGATAACTAGCTGTTTGTGTTATCTGGCTGCAAGCAGATTTGAAGCTATTAACTGCTTTTGTTGCCTTTCAAATCACTGATCACTTGAATGCATTTCATGTTTTAAGGCTGCCTCCACTGTGAGTTGAGTTAAAGCTCCCGTGAAAGTGAAAAAGAACAGCTTTGTGTTTAAGTGATCATGGAGACATTTTCCAGATCTTAGTCATTGTCAGTAGCCTGTTGTCTGCTCTCTGTACAAGCTGTCGGAGTGTATGAATAAAGTCAACACAATTGCAAACAGTGCTGACCTTCCTGCTTTGAGGGGATGTGGCTCTTGTTGCACACAGAACTTGAGTGTGACTAGAGTGTGATTGTTGGGCAGCATCTCACATCAGCATTTGCCCAGGACTGAACAAAGAGAAGGAGGTGAGTGGAGGAAATGGGGATTTGCTGAAAGCCCCAGGTGTCCTTTGTGGTAGACAGTTCACATCCACAGCTGACTGTTCAACCAGTCATGCTGGAGAACTTCTGGTGTTAGGCTTTCCTACATCCAGCTGCCTGGACACTTGGAGATATTTGTGTGGTCAGAGAGGTTCAAACAGCTCCAGGCTTTCATCTGTATGTCCACAGTGCAGGGCAATTACATGATTGAGGGTGAAGGGTGTGAGGAATAACCCTGCTCCTCTCACAGGAGAGATATCTGTATGTCTTTATGGGAGGGGTGAAATTTTTTGGCAGCTGAAAACTCTGACAAACCTGACCATCCTGCTATCATGCTGGGCACTGGGGGAGTTGGGAAGAGCTTGCCCTCTCAAGAGAAATCACACTACTTCTCTTTCCATCTGGGAAGGTATAACGTAAGTTGGTGTGTCCAGTGTTGTTACTGGAAGGTGCTCAGAGTGCTGAGCACAGATTAGGACCCAAATAAGAGCCAATGATAGTGGGCTGTGTACAATGTGGCACGTGCGGGATCAGGACCAGCCAGAGGCTGCTGGCATGGCTGAGTTTACAGCTTTCCATTCTGGCTCTGGCCAGCTTTACAAGTGTGAAAATCGGCTCTAAAACCAGCCAATATTTTTCAATGAGTTAGCCAGCTCCCTAAACAGAGGCTCTGGCAATACCCTTCTCTAGCTCTTCTGAACTTGCTGGAAACTCAGGCACACAGCCCAAACATGCATTCCCTGGAAACCCACATCTCCCAGCAGTGCTGCCTGGAGCTCTGTGTGCAGAGAGCAATTTCTGCTGCCTCACAGGCCCTTTTCTCTCTTGGGAACGTCATCTCTGGGGATCCAAAACCTCTCCAGGGGTATGCAGTGCAGGTACAACTCTATTGAGGTCATTGGGCTCAACTGGCTTTTAATCCACTGGATATATACACTATTCAGGGCTGTTTGCATGGCATGGGGGATTTTGTTCTTGAACTGTCACCCCAGCCAAAGTCAGGCGTCACACAGAAGTCTGTATGTGTTATGTCAACACAGTTACCTTTGTCAGCCAAATGCAAACTCTAAGAAGAAATAGTAGATCCGTTTGACAAGCCCTCCAGCCAGAAAACTGTGTTGACTAACAGGAGTTGTGTTTCCATCCCTGAGCAGTGGCTGCTCCCTGCCCTGCTGGGAGCACAGGCAGGGTGACCAGCCTGCACTTCCCGGGTCAGCCGTTTGCCCTCTGGAAATACTGGCACCGTGCTAAGTTTTTGTTTGCTTGAGCAGGGTTTTTTATTTATTATTCCAAGACCTCTGGAACTTCCTGGCTGGCCTGGGACATGCTTCTGGTTTGGTTTTCTTTTTTTTTAAGTCAATGTTAGGAATTTGCGTGAGCTCCTTCATGGGCTCTGAGTGCAGGTTTTCTCGTTACAGATGTGAAGGATGGTTAGCAGATGGTGTTGGGGATCTTCCCAGCTCACTTCTCAGAGAAATTTGCTGTAGCTGCAGTTTAAGTCATCCTTATTTGCAAAGATAAAAAGTAATGCTTCTACTTTCTGCATCCTTTATATCAGGATACTTTCACTGTACTTTTTTAGCATCAAGCCTAATGTATTGATGGATTGTTGCTTTTTTCCTGATATACCTATTACCTCTAGGTTTTTTATATATCTTTTAGTTTTCTTTATAAAATGTGTTGAATTCTATACAGTTAGCTCTAATTTTATAGTAGATTTTTAATTTTTTACTCTTTTTTAAAAAAAATTAGCTCTTGTCTTAAAAAATTCATATTTTAAACCAAATAATTTAAAAAATATATATTGTTGCTTTTCTTGATGCCAAAGAGGGCTCTACTAAGGCATCTTTAAACATCCTCCAATAAGCATTGTCACACTTACTTATATTTAGATGTTTTCTCTCAGTTATTTTTGTTTCTGGTTCTTTCTAGATTTGTGAAACTGACCTTTAGGAGATGTTGTTTTGGACCACGTTCTGTTTCCTTACCTCAAATGCAGTTGAGAACTGTGATTGGTTTTCTTCCAGCTACTGCAGGATTTCCTTGTCCTAGAAAGCTATCTATAATATGTAGGTGTTGAGATTTATTTTTTTGAATTTTTTTTTAGCACCACAAACCCTCCAGCATCTGCCATAAGCCTGAAATTACATCTCTTCTTGCTGTACATTGTGGGTAGATGCTTCAGGAGCTGCTCATCTGTTCCACTGATTCACTTGTCTACAGCAAACTCCCACCAGTGCTGCTGATGGAGCCAGCCCGTGGCCCCCTGAAATGAGGGGGGCCCTGCTGCAGGTGCCTGGGCTTTCAGGAGGGGCTCTGCTGAGGGGAGCAGGCTGTGTCTTGGTTAAACAGCAGGCAGGTTGCTGGCACTCCAGGGTCTCCCCTTCCCCACCTGCTGGGTCCTCTGATGTGGAAGGGGGCACCCAGCACCCCCTTGCCCTTCAGCAGGGACTGTGATATCAGAGGGGTGAGCTGCTGGCAAGTGTCTCTGCTCCTGGGGGGGACAGTCCATGCCAGTGGTTGCTTTTAGCTGTGTTACTGATGCACCGGCTGGTCGGTGATGAGTTTGCTGTATCAGGCTGACTGCCAGTGCTCCCCCCTGTGCCACCAACCATGGGGATGGTACCTGCAGCCTTAGGGCTGCTCCAGAGAGGCCTGGCTGGGGCTGGGGCTCAGCACAGTGAGGACACGGGCTGTAGGGCTGGTGCAGAGAAGTTGTTGGAAGTGGTCTCTTGTAGGGGTGTGGTGGGCTCTGGGAGCAGTGGAGCAGGAGTGCAGGTGGGGAGGGATCTGTCCCTCTGCTGCAGCCCCCTGCTCCTGTGGCCCTGCTGAAGGGTGCTGGAGTGGGGCTGCTGGCTGTGGGAGGGGGGAGAAGAGGGAGTGACAGTGGGATGAAACCTGTGAGAAAATCAATTTGGATTAAGGTGAAGTGCAAACTTTAAGTGTAATAGGAACATAAAGTGGAGAACAGTCTTGACCTGTCTTTTCCTAGAAGATGTCTTGCACAGTGAGACACAGAGACATGGTGTTGGTTTGGGCTGTGTTGGAGCCACAGGCACAGCCACATGGCCAAACTGATTTGGAGAGATCTCTGATGGCATCACCTTCACCTGCTCCTGCATTGGTGAGGGTTCAGGCTGCATTCCCATCCAGGCCCTGGCAAATCCCTCCTTCTCGCAGAGCTGCTCTGGGCTCCTCCTGGGCTGTGTCCAGAGTGCCAAGGAGGAGGCTCGGGCAGAGTCTTGCTCCCAGTGGCATTTGTGGCTCCATGCTGAGCTGCTCCCATGCTGTGCTCCCAGAGCTCTGGAGGAAGGAGCAGCTCACTCAGGCATGAGCAGCTCTGAAGTTGCTTTGTAGCGCAGTAGCTTCAGAAATATTTCTAAATTGGTCCTTCATGCAGCTCCATTGGGGTTCCCAAGGGGATTCCATCCCATCAACTCTGTGAGGTCAAAACTTCTAATATTTGGGTTTGCTTTTTTTCTTTTTTATTTTTTTCAGGGAAAAAAACTCTTTATGTTGATGTGAGTATTTTTAGGAGCGCTAGATCTCAGGAGCCCCTTTGTGAAACTCCCAGCAGAATTTTTTGCTCCTCCCACTCCCAAACCCCAGTTTGGAGCAGGACTTGAACACAGCACTGTAAGTCATGTATATGTGGCTGGGGAATGGAGCTGAAGTTCACAAAAGTTCTGTTACACCTGTAGGTCTCTATACAGTTACCCACAAATTAGTTGAAACAAAAATCCTATTATTAGGCAAATTTATGTCTTGTGTCATGTACAATGACACTCTGCCTCCCCAGAGGGCCAGGAGAGACAAGAGACAAGCTATGTTCAGCACAGTGCTGAGCTCCCATTCTCCCTTTCTCAGTCCCTCCAAGCCCTGTGCCCTTCCCTGTCTCTAGCAAAGGCTCTTCTTTTCTTTTTGGCCCCAAAGAGCATTGCTGCCCCAGGACTTGATGTTCCTAAAAGATCTGGAGAGCCAAGTACTGGCATAGATAATTGTAAATAATTAATTACCTTGCAGACAGTCCTTCAACACAAGCTGGAACAGGAAGAGAGAAGATGGGCATACTTGCTCAAAGTAACTGTTCCCTGTGATTAATTAAAAGGCTTAGAAAGACAACTGTCATGTCATGGCCTATAAATAAAATGGAAATTAATTCAGAGGTGGATTTTGTATGCTTTTCTCTTTTTTTTTTTCATTTTGTTTGCACTTCGTTGTTTGCATTTTGTTTGCTTTTCTCTCTCTGTGCAGGATGTTTAATTCCTTCCAAGTCTGTCCTGCAGCAGAGAGCAGGGGTGGAGGAGGACAGGACAGTCCTCAGGAGAAGGCTGTGCCACAGTCCCAGGACAGTCATGTCCACAACAGCCCCAGTCTGATGGGACTGCTTTTTCTGGAAGATGTAAAAGGAAACCTGTGGTGTAGCTTTCTCATGTTTAACTCTCCTCATTCCTGAAAGTTGGAATGAGGACCAGAGAGTCCCTGTCTTCTGAGACCATCCCCTTGATGCCGTGTGTTGAGAGACCTCAGATCTTTGTTGAACAATCCCCAGCATCACCCTCAGATGTGATGTTGACAAATGCCGTGGCTCCAGGGGACTGAGGTCCAGCAGCCCAGAGTCCCACCTGCCCTGAATCCCTGCTTGTCCTTTGACATGGATGCAATGCTTCTGGGCCTGGGGCAGGAGGGTGCACAGAGGGTGAGGGAGGAGGGGCAGAAGTGGGAATGCTAATGGATTGGTGAGAATCTGGCCAAAGCAGTTGTGATGTACCAAACACATCAAAAGCAAAGGCGAGCCAGGGTGGGCAGTGGGATGCTCAGGCTGACTGAGCTGCACCTCTTCCCCATCCTGAGGAAAGGTGGAGAGAGCTGGAAGCTCTGCCTGGTGCAGACATCCATGTTTTACAGTAAGGGTAGGTGGGCTCAAGAGACCTGGTGTTTTCTGGGAGCAAACCCCAGCCCTGTGGTGCTGAGCAGGCACACAGCCTGCAGCTCCCATGGACTCTATGAGCCGTGACTTAAATGGAGTTTAACATATTTCATCCTAATCTTGGCCTGTTGTCTGGCCTTCAGATCTCAGCTGCAGATATTGCCATAGAAAATAGATAAAATTGAATCTTAATGGGATGGGTGACATCCACAGCAGAGCTGCATTTGGATGCATTAGGAAATGCTGCCTGACAGCCAGGTGGGAGGGTGTGGCCTCCCCAGTGAGCCCACAGCTGCCTGCATGAGCCAGGATGGGGGCACAGGGCTCCTCTGGTGGCTTTAGCTCTGTCCTGCTTGTGAAGAGATTCAGAAGGAGTGATTTAGGAAAAGGGGATGCTCTCCAGGTGGTCCAGGATTTTCCAGTGACTTGTGCAGAATAACTAACTTTCTTTCCTATGTGCTGCAGGGTGAGGAGACCCTATTCCTTTAGGGATCACTGCAGCTTAAGCTGTCCCTGGACTTGCATACAAACATGGCATAGGAGGGATTGTGGAGTGAACAGCAGGTAGAGAAGATAAGAGGGAGTAGAAGATTGGAGTCCTGGTGCCTGGGTATGGATTTGGGCTCTGCTTTTAGGGTAGAACTATTGGAGACCAGGAGATGATGATCTGTGCTCAGGGCTGGTTCTTCTGCACCCACCCAATCCACCTGCTTGTCTCCTGCTTGCATCTGGCCAGTTTCAATGGCAAGAGCCATCCAGATCTCACTGTGCCAGTTCTTTGGCCCTCAGTCCCACCTGCAGGCTGCTGGAACACCCCTGGCCAGCCTTTCTAGTGCTTTGCATTGGCCCTCCCAATGCAACTGTCAGCATTTGGCTTTGGGGCTTCTGTGGGCTGATGGAGGGTCCCTGGCTCATAGGAGAGCAGGGTCAGGAGCAGCAGGAAGGATCCAGGCTTGCCTGGTGAGGAAAGAGCTGCTGGGAACTGTGTTTTTAAGGCACACTGATGGAGGAGGGAGGCGTGTGAGGCTCCTGCTCGTGTCCCTGAGGGAGCAGTGAGACAGGGATGGCAGTGTGGTGGCACTTCCCTTGTGCTGCTGTCAGTTTTTCTTGGCTGATTTCTAGGAAAATGGATTATACCACATTCAAAATATTCACTACTGGATTTAATAATATTTCAAAAATAACTTAAATGTATTTCTTTCAGAAATGGTATTCCATGGAAATCCTTTCTGTTTATCTGCTGGCATTGCCAAGCATGTACTCCAAAGCCAACATCCACGTAAGTCATTGTTTCTTTTAACAGAATGGGAAAACAATAGCCTGTGTCATTAGCCTGGCCCCGTGCTGTCTGAGGACAAGGGCTGTGTGTTGTGTCATTCCCTACCTGCAGCTCTTCCCTGAAACTGTCTGGGTCATGGCTCTGTGTTGGCACTGCCAGAGGCACCTCGGGGAGCAGAGCCAGGGCTGAATGGCTGGGCAGTCTCCCTCTACTACTGCACCTTTGCCTGCTGAGTTTGGTCTTCAGCCTCAGTAGCTATAGAGTCAGTTCTTCAGTCTCTGCATGTCAAGGTCCTCCCTCCTCACCTTTGAGATGCTCTGGAGCTTTCTGAACAGTGTCTCAGCTGTGGGGTGCTGGGAAGGTGGTGGAGATCTCTCAACATTGGCCAGATGTCTTCTCTGCAGGGCTGACATGAGCTAGCCAAAATAACAGCAAACCCCAGGCCCTGTGTGACTGATTCCCCAGCCTTACAGCACCCCCAGGACAGCCCTGTGGCTTCTCTGTGTGTCCAGGGAGGAGGCCAGAGCTGAAATTCAGGAAGAGTTTGGCCAGTGGTGCCATGAAGATGTGGGCATAAGGTGCATTAGCTTTACCTCAAGTGGGGTAAACACCCTTTCCAATTCCTGGTACAGAGATTGAAAGCAAGTCATGACAACACAGAATATTGCTGGAAGAGGTTTCCAGTACCATTTGGAGTAGTCTGGAGTTACTAAAGTTAGTATTCCTGCTTTTCTCTCAAGCTCCCCTCTCACCTCTGTTCTTCTGACTCCTGGTGCTCGGCAGATCATGCTCACAGTGGCAATATCTGTTAATATCTGACTGAAAATATCTGTCTCTTCTGAGTCTGGCACCATTACCTTTTTTAGAAATGGGGTCAGTATGATCTCAGCACCTCAATAAACAGCAGTAGCAAAGATCATAGAATTTACAGAATGGTTTAGATTGGAAGGGATGTTTAGAGATCATCTGGCCCAACCCTCCTTCACAGAGCAGGGACATCTTCAACTGGATCAGGTCACTGGGAGCTCTGTCCAGCCTGGCCTTGAATGTTGCAGGAATGGGGCACCTACCACCTCTCTGGGCAACCCATGCCAGTGGCTCACCATCCTCATTGTAAAATACTTTTTCTTAATATTTAGTCTAAATCTACCCTCTTTTAATTTAAAACCATTACCCCTTGGTTCTAGTGCAACAGCCCTTGCTAAAATGTCTGTCTCCATATTTCTTACAGACCTCTTTAGGTACTAGAAGGTGCTGTAAGGTCTCCCTGGAACCTTCTCCATCCCCTGGAACCTTGAACATCCCCAATTCTCTCAGCCTTTCCTCCATAGGAGAGGTGTCTCAAAATGAAGATGAGTTAAAGAGTTAGCTTTCCATCACTAGTTCTACCTGTTTTCTTTCTGGCCTTTCCAAAAATATTGGCAGTGTCTCTGGAGTTTTCAGTGCTCTGCTCTGCAGGGAGAAATTAAGCTAGAATGAAGTATACTGGTGCCTTTATGTAGAAGTACATGTTGCCAAGGCAGAGATTATATCTTGACTTTTTCAAGGGAAGACTAGAAATGAAAAAAATATTTTCTACTGTACCTAAGATGTGAGCATTAAGTCAGTGGTGAGCTCTGCCATTATGGCTTAAACAGGCTTTCTACTAATCAAAAATGATTAGTCAAAATTAATTGGACTAAGTGAAAAGCTTGCTGACAAAACACTTCAAGAGTAGGTGTAGCTGATAGGCACCAAAATGGTCAGACATTACAGCATGGATTGCAAACTCTGCCTCTGCCGTGCTCACCCGTGGGAGTTTCTGTAGGGAAGACAGAAGTGTGGTGTGAGGACTTGCAGAAAAACACAGGTGTGATGAGAGAAGGGGGACATGTGTGATGGAAACAGGATGGACACTTGTGGTGGGAGGCTGTTGAGTGAATCCCTGCCTTGGAACAGGCAGTCCTGTCTGCTGAGAGTTCCTGCCATGGCCAGCAGTCAGAGCAGGGAGGGCTCTGCTGTCCCTGACAAGGCACAAGTTTGCAGTTCCTGCAGTGACCCACTTGCATTCCTTGCTGAGATACATTTGGGCCCAGAGCAGGTTCAACAAACCCCCCCTGACTTCAGGTCACTTCTCACCTAGGTTAGGAGGATTGAACATCTCAGCACCATGTACGGGTCTTCTGGTCCTTCAGGGATAGAATTAGACAGTGCTTTGTTTTGGAAGGGATTTTAAAGATGATCTCATTCCAACCCCACTGGCACTGTTGTCACCCTCATAGGAAAACAGAGAATTTGTAAGGCAGTGCACTCTTGTTCCTGACAGATGCTGATGAGCCACTTCCTAATGACCCAAGACCTTGCTGGGGACTCGAGAGGGCCCTGTTTTCAGAACAGCTGCAGTGAATAAAACATTCCCTGCCTGGTCTAGACCTGCATGGAAAGGTGAGGTGATGCTGTCTGCCAGCACCTTGCTCTAAGTCCTTCCAAAAAGCAAGTCAGTACAGATAAGCTGGGAACTGACTTGAGGGAAAACCTAGGTGGGAAAACCAGGGTTTCCCATGCAAGGCAATGAGGAAGTAAAACTGACTTGCCTAATTAAGACAACAGTGTAATTAGCTAATGAGAGAAATCTTTCCAGTGTGGATGTACCACTGAAAGCCATTAATTAAAAGTCTAGCTAAAGCCCAGACTAGGCAAAGCCTTTGATAATAGCGTGCAAGAGCAAGAAATAGCCAGCACTGTGTCCCTTAGCACACACACAGCCTTCTCCATGGAGTCTTTAAAATAATAAATTTGCTTTGGAATAAATTATACAGATATGGAAACAGAGCAGTGGGGAAGTAACAAGCAGGGCTTACAAGGAGTTGGACTGTTTCAGTCTTGCTGTGGAAGCATCTGTTCTTCCTTACTGGTATTTTGACTCTAGTTCTCTCATTTGTTATTTCCTTTTTGAGAGAAATTTCTCCCAGGAGAGGCTGGATTTCTTCTGATGGATCATTAGCATTACAAAACCAATTGCTGCTGCTGGGCCATTCCCATTGCTTTGATGGACCAATCTTTTAGAGCTTCCTCTTACCTTTAAAAGTGATTCTTTTAACCATTTATAACAAATGTGTAAAGATACCAATTTTTCCTCCTATGTAGAATGAAGACAAATGATCAAACTTGGACACCTTTTTCCCAAAATGTGATTCTGGTTTGTAATCAACTCTTCTATTTTTCTCTGCTCTGTTTTTAAATGAGTTTCAGTTCCTGGTAATCAACAGAATTGCCTATGACCTGGCCTGCAAGAACTCAAGAGGGACTTTTTACAGGGGCTGTAGGGACAGGAGAAGGCAGAAGGGCTTCATGCCCTTCTAGATGAGATATTAAGACAAAATTCTTCACTATGAGGATGGTGAGGCACTGGCACAGGTTACCCAGAGAAGCTGTGGGTGCCCCATCCCTGGAACTGTTCAAGGCCAGTTTGGACTTGGCTTGGAGGATTCTGGTCTAGTGGAAGATGTCCCTGCCTGGGGAGTTGTCGTGTCAAGCCCTTGGCCACAAGCTTTCCTTAGCTGGGCTAAAATTCTCCCCAAACTGGAATGGGAGGATACAGCACGTCAATGAAGAGGAAGTGCTGAGCAGCCTTTTGTTGAGTTCAACCTTTTGCTGTGGACATGTAAGACAAATTAATTCTAAAATAGAAAGCTGAACAGTTATTCTGCACTGTTTCATTCTAGAAAAGCACTTCTTTTTTTAAGGAAGAACAGACAGAGAAGCCAGTTCCTGCAAAGCATTCATTGTCCTTTCACACACCCTTGCTTCTCTAATTCTGCTGAGACTGATCTTTCACCAGGAAATGAGGAAGGTTGGGGAAAGGTGCTCTGTGTGGGGCATCTAAATGCACTTGGTTGCTGACTGCAGGATGAGGATGCCAGCAGGGACAGGCACCAGGCAGTGGCTTGCACTTCTTCAGAAACCAGTGGCCCTTTTTCTTCTGAGGGTTCTGTTTTAACTCCTGGACTTCCCTAAAAGCAGGGTTCTCAGTGTGTGCTGAATCCTTTTTAAAGTAAGTGGGTTGGATTCAAATTGGCAGCCCTCTAAATACTGTAGGTAGCTGTGGTACAGCTGTATTTGTAGTGGCATTCTGGCTGCAATGCCATAGCTCTGAGCTGCCACACCAACAGGGACTGCAGGGCTTGGCAGCTCCCTGCTGGGAGCAAAGGCATTGGACACAGCCTGTCTTGTGTCTCTGTGCAGGGTATTGAGCACCTGTCCTGTTCTCCTGCTGTGCTGAGTGGTCCTTGGGGGCAGGAGAGGGGGGAAAGGGTGGATTCAGGAGAGAGAATGACTCCAGTCATCCTAGAGCTCAAAGCAGAATTGGAAAAGATCTCCAAGATCTTTGAGTCCTACCATTAACCTGACACTGCCAGGTCCATCATTAATCCTGTCCCTAAATGTCACATCTACACATTTTTTGAACATTTCCAGCAGCCTCGTTGCCCTTCTTTGGACACAAATCACTTGAACATTACTTGAACAAATACTTGAACAGCTCTGCTCTAATAGGAAGATAGATTATTTGCAATCGTGCTAAAATGAGACTGCATAAAAGTCTTCTGATTTTGGACCTTTTGTCCCAACTGGTGGCAACTTTAAAGGAGGTGAGGTCTCTGCTGAAGTGGCCTTGAAGTGGCACAGGAATAGAATAGGGGAAGCTGTTGTGGAAGTTCCCTGCAGTGTTGGTAAAAGGACAGTCTGAAGTTAAAGTGTCCTTCAGTGGCAGAAGAGATGAAAGTAGCTTTGGCTTGGGTACAGCCCCTTTCTTATGCCCCTGCCTGTGATCTCTGTGCCTGTGTGCTTGTCAAAAATGGTTTTCAGTTTCCTGTTGTGGAGGATGTGAGTGGTTAGAAAGTTCTTGTGCTGGCTTTCTGGGCAGCTGTGAATAAGCCCCAATGCGATTGATATCTCTCCCACAAAACTGGGAGAATTATGTTTGTTCTTATTTTTCACCTTTGTGAAAGGAAGACAGAAGATGTGATTTCTTTAGGATGATGAAGAGCTGTGGACTGTAACAAGAGCCTCCTTTCCAGGGGGCTGCTACCAGACCAATACACTTCAGACAGACTGTGCTGCTTTCTCTGTCCTAGACAAGGAGATTTTTAGAGCTGTGGTTCTTGGAAGAAGCTAAGATGTGTTTGTGTCCATCTGTCCTGGTTTCAGCTGGGATGGGGTTAATTTTCTTCCTAGTAGCTGGTACAGTGGAGGCTTTGGATTTAGGATGAGATAACATGCTGATGTTTTAGTTGTTGCTAAGCTTGACTTAGTGTTTACGCTAACTCGAGGAGTTTTTGGCTTCTCATGTTGCCCTGCCAGCAAGGAGGGCATAGGAGGCTGGAAGGGGACACAGCCAGGAGAGCTGATCCCAACTGACCACAAGGATATTCCAGACTGTATGGATGGTGTCATGCTCAGCCTATAAATGATGGGGAAAGCTGGCCAGGGGCTGCTGCTCAGGGCCTGGCTGGGCATCAGTTGTCAGGTGGTGAGCAATTGCATTGTGCATCACCTGTTTTGCATATTCTAATTCTATTATTATTATTATTATTATTATTATTACTATTATTATTATTACTTCCATTTCTGTGCTATCAAGCTGTCTTTCTCTTAGCACACAAATTTTACCTCCTCCCCCATTCACTCTCCCTTTCCACTGGAAGGAGATTAGTGAGCAGCTGTGTGGTGTTTAGTTACTTGCTGAGGTAAAGCATGACACCATCCCATCCTCNTTTAGTTGTTGCTAAGCTTGACTTAGTGTTTACGCTAACTCGAGGAGTTTTTGGCTTCTCATGTTGCCCTGCCAGCAAGGAGGGCATAGGAGGCTGGAAGGGGACACAGCCAGGAGAGCTGGTCCCAACTGACCACAAGGATATTCCAGACTGTATGGATGGTGTCATGCTCAGCCTATAAATGATGGGGAAAGCTGGCCAGGGGCTGCTGCTCAGGGCCTGGCTGGGCATCAGTTGNATTAGTGAGCAGCTGTGTGGTGTTTAGTTACTTGCTGAGGTAAAGCATGACACCATCCCATCCTCTGGTTTACTTTATTTCTGTCAGAAGTGCCCAGTTTGCATTTTAAGAGCTGCATCAGGGATAATGCTTCTTCCTTGTGAGAAGTGCTGGTGGTAGGATGTGAGACCTATAGATCACCTGCCTGTGCAGCTATGGTTTCCCCTCACATCCTATTAGTTTCTTTGTTGCATTCCTTCTCCCTTCATCTAAAATTGTGTTAGCTTTTAAGTGCTTTTCCAAGCTGTGGAAAGCTACTGACATTCAGAAACCCTCAACCTCCAGCAGCAAGAGCACAATTCTGCATTTTCTATCAAAAAGTGTGTTATAACTCATCATTCCAGTAACACCTAAGTTTCCTAAGGTTTATGGGTTGTTTAAATATATTAAGTCTATGAATTCCAAAGGTAGATGTCTGTTAATGCATCAGATCTGTTCCTTATGCCTCTTGTACTTCCCTGCCTTCCTCACTATCCTGCTGTATTAATTTCTTCAGGGACTAACAGTGTCTGCCTGTAATTGTGTTGGGAGTATCTTGAGAAGTAAGAAGCCAGATAAAATTCAAAGCAGGTCAAGGCAATCTTCTTATGGATTTTGAAAGTGCTGCAAGATTCTGCATTAAAGAGATCAAGCACCTTTTTTTGCCCTTTCCCTCCTGTCTGGGCAGTAAATGACCTGCATTAAAACAGTTTAGTGGAGCAACAAACCACAGCTGGTTGTAAGCAGCAAAAGGACAGAAATAGAGCAAGAGTAGTCCAAAATTAGTTTGTGAAGCAGCTTGGTGCCTTGTGACTTAAGATCTGTGTTCTGAATCATTGTTCAGAAACATAACCCTTTGTCCATGTGAATGGATTTATGCGGGGTTTAAAAGGAAAGGGTGAGATCAAGTCTGGTGTTTAGGTTTGCCTGCTGTAAGCCTTCATCTCTCTGCACCTCTCCTGTGACACTCCCATGGAAGGAGGCCAAGACAGTTTCACTCTGGGAAGCAATGTAAAGCCAATGAGCTGGGTTTCACAGCATGGAAAATATTTGCTCTCTTCTGACAGTCTTCTTCCTTAATCTCTGAATATCTCCATGCATAATCTCATCTGTAATTACAGCCACATTGGAACCTGAGAGTGTGATACCTATTAATCACTTACTTTTTATTTATTCATATAACTTTCATTGTCTTTTATCTATGTTGAAAACCAGATTTTTATTTTCAATTGTTCAAAATCAAGCATTTAAAAAACAAACAAAACCAACAGTGGCCCTGGCACTCATACACCAACATGAGTGAATTGTGTGCCTTGTCATCTTACTGAAAGTTGCAACTTCTAAAAAAAAGTAAATTGTTTTATCAGTGATTCTGGCAGCTCAGGCAGGGGATTGTGTGAACAGCTGCCTTAAAGGCTAAAGGGACCAAACAGAGGTGCACGTTTCAGTGCTGTTCTGAGACAAGGGAGATACAGCCAGCCAAGTTGTTTGAGCTGAACAATGGACTTTCTGCATACTAATTGGTAACCTGATGTTTTCTTGAAATGTGCTGGTTAACAAAAATAATGATTGCATCATTAGGACACTACTACATCACAGAATCATAGAATTGTTTAAGTTGGAAAAGACCTCCAAGATCCAACTGTTAACCCAGCACTGCCATGTTCACCACTAAACCATGTCCATAAATGCCACATCTGCACACCTTTTAAATCCCTGCCAGGATAATGACTTTACTATGTCCCTGGGCAGTGTGTTCCAAAGGTTGGCCACCCTTTTGGTAAAGAAATTTTTCATAATATTCAATCTAAACCTCCTCTGGAGCAACTTGAGGCCATTTCCTCTTGTCCTGTTGCTTGTTACCTGGGGGAAGAGACCGACCCCCACCTGAGTACAACCTCCTTTCAGGCAGTTGTATAAAGTGATAAGGTCCCCCTTGAGCCTCTTTGTCTCTGGGATAAACATCCCCAGCTCACTCAGCTGCCCCTCATCAGACTTGTGCTCCAGACCCTTCCCCAGCTCCATTGTCCTTCTCCGGACACACTGCAGTCCCTCAATGTCCTTCTTGGGAGGGGCCCAAAACTGAACTCAGGATTCAAGGTGTGGCCTCACCAGTGCCCAGCATACAGGGACAATCTCTGGCCCATCATTCTAGCTTATGGCTTTATCTAATTCATGTTTGATTTAGATTCTAACTTTTCACACCATTCAGGAAAAAAGATTGTAAATCAGGCAATACCTCTTAATATACATGTGACTTCATCTCCTGCTCTGAGGAAAGGAGTATAATAGGGAGCAGGTGTTGCTCCTCCCAACTTTATACATACTTGACTGTGATGCTGCTTTTAGACATGTTTCCTTCTCCAAAGAGCCAAGTAAAAACTGTCATCCTGAAAACGATGACCAATTAAGAAACTGCAACAGGGAAATTTCAGGAGAGGGAACAGCATATGACCCTTATAAAGTGCTGTAAGCACTGTGGAGAGCAAACAACTGTATTTGGTTCCTGGCAGTATCTTTAAAAATTCAAGTGTGAAGTAGCCCAAGAGGAGCTGGTTGTAGAGCTCTGTACATCATCAGTCGTGTAGTCTGGTTTTTCTCCAGCACCTTCAAGCTAGAACTTTGGAAGAATTTCAGTAAAAAAAGTACATTGTAATTTCACAGTGGTTAAAAAGGTATCATTTCTTGACAGAAGTGTATCTGGCCAAATTTTAAAGACTTTTTTCTCTTCTTCCATGGCTGGTTTTATTGAGACCTGCTTTGCAATAACGCCAGTAAAGTCAAAGCTTTTATACTTCAGAACGTGGAGAAAGGTACTGCAAATTTATTGGTGAGGCTGGATGTATTTTATTAACACCACCATGGGGAAGTCTGAGTCTGATTTATTTGCAGAAGTTTCACAATTTGGCAGTGCTGTCTGGCAGACTTCCTCTTGATTTTCAATTGACTGAATATTAGGATTGGCCTGAATAGAAAACTTTGTTTGAATGGGAGCTTCAGCTAAAACCTCTGAACATTTTTGAGAACCTGAGGCACACAGGTAAATGTTAAAGAGTTTGGAAGAAACCAGTAGTTCCTGATCAATGCAGTTAATGTTCTAATTCACATATCTGTTAGAAATAGAACTTTTCCAAAAGCTTCTGTCTAAATTTAAATGGACTGTTTATAGCAACCAGCCAGTAATACAATATACTGAGCAAAATGTGCTGAGCATGTGAAGCAAACAAGGTTATTAAGCCATGAATAAATCATTGGTTCAAATCAGCTTGCTCTAACGATGGTGCCCATTTAAAGAAAATGTAGCACATAATTCAAAGTGTTTCAGAATTTATAATAATAATTACAGTCTTAATCACCAGGAGGCAATGTTTCTTTCCCTTGGCGGCAGAAGAAATCTTAGTAATGTAGGACTTCTCCTTCTCTAGATGTAAGACTCTAATCTCCCCATGGCCATCATATCAGACATGTGCTGTTGTATGGGATTATTCCCTTCTGCCAAATGGGGAAAGATTTCAAATTTGGCCTTGTATATTGTTTTAGGAAGAGAATGTCTTTGGCTCTTAATTTCTGTACTGCGGGGAATTGCCATGTCCAGATTTGGGTTTTGGTGTTTAAAATTGGAACAAAAAGTCAAAAATCACTGCAGACTGGAGGTTGATTGCAGTTTGTCAAAACACTATTACTGCTGAAAAATGTAAATGTGCATATAAGGTAAAGTGGAAGTTTTCCATGAGGCAGCTCCTCCTGGCAGTGGTGGCACGGGCCACGGGACCAGATGACCCTCAGGTCTGCTTTGATGTGGCTGTTCCCAGGCTCAGAGTGTTCAGCAACCCTTTAGTCTCCATGAGGTGTGAGAAAACACTACCTGAACAGACCTCTGTGGATTAATTCAATGTGGCAAATACTGACCTTATTTACCTGGCTTTCTGAAAACTGTTTGCTTCTAGTGGCACTCAAAGTCCAAGCCATTTTTTATACAGAGAGCTGAAAATGCAGGGTACTGAACCAAAAGGAAAATAATCAAAATGTAAGCTTTCTACAGCTCCATGTATTGCAACCCCTTGCATTAGTGCTCTATATGACTTCTGGGAAAGCCTTTTGTTTATTATATCAGACATAACTATGTGAATTCATACACTTTATATATATACAAGTATGTTCCAAATCAAGAGGAAGAATTTAAAGTTACTTTATGAGTGGGTACTTTCTGCAGTTTTATCTTTTACGGTGCTTGATGCTCTTTATCCTCCTAAAACTTGAAAGCAGGACAGTTCATGCTGTGGGATGGGATGAGATGGAGTTTGAAGAATAGAAAAGCACCAGAAACAACTTCTTAATTCATAAGGCTGCCTATAATCCCCTGCTAAATCCATCCTTCAAAAACATCTTTAAAGGGAGGGTACTGATGTTGTTGCCACAGAAGCAGTGTGAGTGTCCACGCTTGCTTCAGTACACCAGGATCAGCCCTGGTGGGAATGCCCCAAGTACAAAAAAGGTGAAGGAGGGAAGGGAAGTACCAGGTGCATTAGTTTTCCTGCAACATCAGGTTCCCCACTGCACTCGCTTTTCCTATTTTTCACTGAAAAATAGAAGAAAGCACCGAGGGAGTGGAATAAAAATGAGAAAGAGAGGAATGGTAAGGATTCCCTTGCCTGTGGGATGTGGATTTATGAGTCTCATAAAATGCTTTTCTGCTTTTCCTAGTGAGAAGTAGTCATCCAATTCTGTTATCTTTAAGAGAATGATGATTTATGCTCTCAGAATGAGTGCTCTTTCTAGTTTTCCACATCTTTTCAGTGCCTCAACAATGTCTTGTGGAGATTTCTTTTTCCCAAGAAGAGCTGAATCAGATAATCCTTGGGGTCCCTTTCCAGCCTGGTTTGCTATGATTCTATGATAAAGTGTATTTGATTCTTGTTATTTTTTCCATATGTAGTTGTGTGGTGTTCTCCATTAAGGCCTCTGTGATTATGTCTCTGGGAAATGTGTGTAGATAGGTAATCATTCACATGATACTCTGTGCCAGAGTCAAAATCTGTGTAATTATCTAAATGACTACATACCCTAAGTGCTACAGAGATGAAGAAATTTGTGGCTTCTAACCTGGGCTTTATCAAATATTTAGTTTTGTGTTTGATATTGTGTGAGTAATTCACATTAGGTCATTTAAGTTTATAAAATACATCTCTAGAGTATTGGTTCTTGGATGATTAGTAATGAACATTAATCATAATTAAAGGCATGTCATTATTTGAACTTTTGAATTTGTGTCTTTTCAATGTTTATGTGACTGTTGCAGCAGCTGCAAATATTGTTGTAAACACATGACCACATCCATGGAAAGAAATCTGTAAATGATGTGAAGACTACTGAAAGTAGGGCTTTCTTTTCATGGACTTTAAATGGTGTCAGCAGCACTGTTACCTTCCCAGTGTGTTTTCCCTTTTCTTCCTGATACAGAGAAGAGCCAGCTTTGCCTTCCTTTACAAACCCCTGTACATGGATAACAATCCAAATTAATCCTGATACCATCTTTATATACCATTTATACATTGCAGGAGAATGTGTAAGTGAGGGAGGGTAAATATTTAGAGAAGAAGGTACTGCCATAGCCTGTAGCTATGTGGGTGTGTGCTCTGGACACGTCACCCCAAAACATGTTGTAGGATGCACCTTGGTGAGGTAAGGCACCAAGCATCTTTCTCATCATGTGCCCAAAGAGGCTGGACCCAAAACTTCCAAGAAAGAGCAAAGTTGGGTTTGTTTTCAGAGGGTTTGTTCCCACGCAGTCTCCAGCCCGCTCGCCCTGGCTCGGGCTGCGTGTACTGGACAGAGCATTTCAATTTCCAGCTCTGCCTGTAGGGAAATGAAGGAGTGTGTGTTTAAAGACCTACTGCTTCTCCTTGCAGGGGTCACACTAGTTCAGTGAGAACTGCGTTCGGCTTCCCATGACACAGCAAACTGAGGGGAAAAAATATGTGAATCCTGGCTTAAATGGATAATGTGAAATGCAGATGTGTCATTCTGCTTTGCCCTGCTGTCTGCAGGGGCAGGGCTGAGCCTTGTGCTTCTGCTGACAGGGGTCTTGCATGGTTCCCAAAGTGTCAAAAGTTGAAGATAGCTGTAATTTTTGGGTCTCTAGAGAGTGTGTGCAGTGCTCCAACCCTCTGACTCTCCCAGCATTCCATCCATCCTGGTCCCCTTCCTCCCTCACAACCTGTCTCCTGGGTTTTGTCTTCCTTCAGCCCAATCTTATATGAAAACAGCAGAGAAAATTGGGAGGGGCTGTCATTCTCTTTCTGCTGTCACATCCACCCCAGAATGAATCTGAGGGTGGCTTCTGAGTTTAAAGTGAACTAGCAGCAGTTTTAAGCTGTTCTGCTCTTACTCCTGATGTTTCTGTATTCATTGAATGCAGCCTCACGTTAGAGGGGGAGCTGTCCTGCTGACTGCAGCAAGCAGGCAGTACAGGAGGGAGACACTTCACTCATCAGCTCCCATTGCTTTCATTTGTGATGCCAGGCCTTGTACTCACATCTGTGAGTTTTGCAGGAGGGTGGGAATTCCACTCATTTGTACTGATGTAGGCACACAGTGCAACCTATGTGTTTTCCTAAGCCTTTTTCTCACTGAAAACCCTTTTGTCATTTTCTTATTCTTGAGCATGTTTCCTCCTGCCCTACTTCACATCCCAAGTTAAAAATCATCATTAAAGGTTTTACAGATAACTGCTTATTTTTATTGCATCCTGCAGGCAGAGCTCAAAAGTTTAGAGAAAAGATGTGCCAAACTGGGGTTTCTCTGAGAGGGTTTCCTTTGTGGTGGAGCATTCTGGCTCCAGCTAATTCTTTAGCCAAATTTTCTTTGTCAGCCTTCATTTCAGAATGTGAGTGGTTAATACTAGAAGAAAATATGGCCTTTAATTCCTACTCTAAGGTTTTTCCCTGTTGGCTTTCAAACCAATGACTTTTCTGAAATGTTGAGATGCAGATGTGTTTATGTGTTTTCTTCCAGGGAGTGAGCAATGGCAGCACTGCAGGTCCTCAAGTGACTGCAAGATAATAATGTTTTACAGAAGAAACCTTTGTTGGTGAAAAATGAAGTAATCAATTTCCTAGATTATTTTTGCAGAAAACAAATTTTTTTTGTGTTGCGAGGAGCAACAAAATAGTGGTTTTGACTTCTTCAGAAATGAAGGTTTTCATGTAAAACTTTTTTGGAAAAAACCCCAACCCAACACTTCAGTTTTATAATGAAAGTAAAAGAGCTTAGAGTCACAGTGAAATATTCTGCTCCCAGATTTCTTCTTGTTTGATACACTGGAAATTACATTTTCTGAGGTAATGAAGAGCAAATTGTGTTGTAGCAGGAGCCAAACACTCTTGTTCCAAGCAAAAGGTTGTTTGTACAACGTGTGTGATGGAGTGTGCCAGGAAGTGTGTGAGGAAAGAGCAGGGACACTCCAAATGCCACCCTTTGCCAATCCTTCAATTTTCAGGTTTTTTGAATTGCAAAGTTTATCTTGTGTTCTGGATGGGATAATACAGATCCAGATCCAACAAGCAGTTTGCCTTCAGTGACCTGATAAATTGTTCTTAATTTTCTGGAATAGGTTAATTTCATTTAGGTAAGGAAAGGCAAAAAAGCAGGCTTTTCAGGGCACTGCTAAAAAGAAGATTAAGTCAGCATCAAATCCATTAGTCAACCGATTTATCTATGTTGGCTAACACTGTTTCAGCTTCTTTGTCTTACTTTTTTTTTTCCCCTTGGGTGACAATTTAGGTAACTCACAATTTCACTGCTGTATGGCAGCATTACACGGTGGTTGTTCTGCATAAAACTAGCTTTACTGCCCCCTTAAATTTTTTTAAGCAGATTTCATTTAGTTTTATTTTTTCATGGCAACTTTTTCTTCTTCTGTGAATGTACCATTTCTTTGAGAACTCATTTCTGGGACTATGCAATCCTTATTGTTGTTGTAGGCTACTGCAGAACATGCCTGTAGTAGAAGTTGCCTCTGTTAACTGTGCATGTTTATGTGTCCATCATTATTCAGTGCCTGCTCTGAGTTTCCTTTCAGGACACCTATCCAGGCTCCATGGTGTGCTTGCTTGGGGTTGTCCTGGCAGTCTTTGTTTTTCCCATTTTAGTTTCCTGTGACAGAGGATTGGAGATTCCTCATAGACAGAGGTTCTGGTGTCAGTTGAAGTCCCACCACTGATGGAGACTTTTTTCACCTTTGGAATATTTCTAATGTGTCTGTACTTTGAGGATTCTTTGCCAATTCCCTGGTGTTATATTTTTCAAATTCTTCCAAGAAACACACGTATGCCAGCTATTTTCCCTGCCTTTGCCAGTGTTGCTGAGCAATTAGGGAGTTTAGGAGAAATATTGGTTTAGAGGAGACTTCTGCTAATAACTTCTTGCTCACAATGTTTTCATCTTCTAACCTGAGACACTGAAGGTGAGTTAGTTTCACTTGAAGTCATCAGCAACCTCTCAAGAGGATCTGTTCCTCTGGTGCCATGGTGGGGGAATGACTCCATAGAGCTGGTGGGAAGAGCGTTGCCTATGGAATTTAAAGTTGCATGTGCTACTTCAGCATTTCTCATCTAAATTCCTCCCTGTGTAGGGGATTGTGGGGAACTCCAGGATCTGTAAACAGGGATGTGCTTCTGCCAGTTACATCCAGCTTCTTTTGGCTGTTCTTGCCAGTTATATCCCACCTCTTTTGGCTGTCCCTGTGTATCACAGCCCGCTCCTCACAGAGCTGTACCGAGGGAAGTGTTCATTGTGGGAGGACTGCCCGAGAGCCAGAAGGTGAGCATGTCAGAAATATTTTAATTTCTATTCTGCCTTCCAGTCAGTGACATCCTCGTACCTGTAGATATCAGTGAATCCAAGGGAGGCAGATGTTTTTCTGTCAGAGCTGAAACATGCAGAGGCAGCGGTTTGCTCATGCTACGTGGCAGTTAACTGGAAAAGTCCTTGCTCGAAACAAGAACGTGTCTCTTGTTTGTCCTTATATTCACTTCTCCAATATAAGACTAGCTCTTACTAATTAAATGCAGCATTATGCAGTGCAATCACCTCCTGTCCTCTAAAGAAATAGAGAACAAAACCTGTCAGCACTGCATCCTCCCACTGTGGGATAATCTGGAACTGGCTGCTGGTTATGTACTTAATTTGTTTGGTTTGTCAGTGTTTATTTGGGGCCTGATTGAAGCAAAATCGTCCCATCCCCTCTGGAAATCAGCATCCTTCTGGCAAAATATACAGCTTGGCTTGCAGGATACTTTTCAGCCCCAAGTATTTCCCTGTGGTTTCTGTGGTACCTCTACAAAATCAGCTCCAGGTGTGATTTGTGCAGTCCTGTTCCCCCTGGCAATCCCAGCCACTTCCATGGTGCAGTCACCAGTCACATGTCACCAGTGCCTGGTGGCACAGAGAATTTGGGAGTGCTGATGCTTGGTGACAGGTATGGCCTTGACCTCTCTGGGAAGAAGGAAACATGTGGTCTGTTCCAGGATGACATCGCTGTTGCTGCTACAGGTCCATCAGCATTCTCCATGCTGAATACTTGCATATTATAATGGAATATTGTAACACCAAGTGAACAGCAGTAAAATTCAGTCTGGTGAGATTTATTACTTTAATATTGGAGGGTTTAAGCTGATACCAGATTTAACATATTCATAGGGTTTTAGGAACTGCTTGGGTATTAACTGTTGCCTTTTAATCTGAAAACTTTGCAAGGGTCTCACGTCTCTTCTGCACTAATGACTCAGTCTGTCTTTGTAAGAGGTTGAATTTCTTTACATGGTGTTTTGAGACTAAATATGAAAGAGGGGAAATGGCCCTTAATTTTAACAAGTTCCCATTTGGTTTAACAGCTGCTGTGAGATGTCTCTTGTCTTTTCGGCTGTTTTCCACTTTGGCAGTATGTTTGATTGTCAGAGTCATACAGAGTTCTAATGAAGTGCAACAATTTTTTCTTTTCCCTACAGCTGTTATTTGTAATTTGATATAAATCTGCCTTGTGAGAGTTTTATTCCTGAATAAATGATAAAAAGACGGCTAGTATCAGACTGCAGTGCTGGCATGAGAGTTTCTGCTTTGTTGCTAACATAGAAGAAGCTATCACTCTCCTTTTAAAGGATGTGTTATGTGGCTGAATTGGGAAGGCCTTTCAAGTCCTGAGGGAGCCAAAGCCAGCCTCTTGCCCTGTTCTGCCCTTTGCTGCTGCCCTGTCCTAATTAGCAGTTAAACTCCACGCCCTGTGCTCCCAGTGCCAGGACACTGACTTCTGGCGATCACTCGGGGATTGTTTTTGTTGCAGTGCAGTAAACACTGTGTGTTTCTCCTCTGTGCTCCCAGATGAGGGCTGTGAGACCTGCTGAGTCAGCAGACATGACCCACGCTCCTTGGGGTTCATCTTGGTCCAGCCCAGAGCTGGGTGATGTGATAGCCTGGGCACCGTGTGACCCTGCGGAGGCTTTTGGGGGGTTCAGACTGGAGAGTTTGCTGCAAGAGCTGGGCTCTGTTATTTTGTGTAAATCTGTTATTGAAGCTGCAAATCCTGGTTCCTGCTAGCTCTGACATTACAAATAACCCTGATTGCTTAGAGTACGTACAGAACTCGGCTGAGCTATTTGAGTGTTAGACATTTCACATGGTTGTTGTACAAGGGTGATCCTGCCAGGTTGAAGGTGACTCCCATACTCTCAAGATGTTTCTTGAGCTGCCTAAATGAATGTGCAACCAACACTGGTGTGCTCCCATGCCTGACAGGGAAATACAGACTGTGTCACCCCACGCTGCCAGCCCTGCTTGGGAAGCAGAGACTATTTGCTGGACTCCACTCATTAGCGTGCAAAGCTCTCATCCATTGCCAGCAACACGCCAAGCAAATTTTTGGACAGAATTTCTGCAAAACTCTTTGTAATGCACAACAACCTTGCCTTGTGTCTCCCTGTCCTCCTTGTGTTTCTGTGCTTTTGGGGTTCCCTGTGAAGGAGGAGGTGGGCAACATGCTGTGAGTTTTTGTTCCCTACCTGGATACATCTGTGTTACAGTGCTCTGAAGACTAGAACCCCTCATCCTTCCTAAGCCTGCCAAATCAACCCCCTCCTAGAAAAGTATCTTTAATGATATGTGATATTGCAGCTACCCTGAAGATTTCATGTTGAGTGTATGGCATTGGTGTTTGTTACAAATACTTATCCCTAGAAGACTCTGTGTTAAGCCCATGATTCATTTTATCCTTAAAACTTCTCTTACTTTGGAGTTAGTTGATAAACAAAATGACTTTATTGGGGACAGATAACAACATGGGGTTTCAGCAATTAAATGAAAAGTAGCAGGGAATCCTAAGGAGAGGAAATGGAGGGTCACAAATAGCTCTGAAGAGACTTGAAGGCAGGAATTAATATCTTATGCTTAATGAATGACAGCTCTTTTAAAATGCTGTTAGATAAAGCAGTATAGGAGTGGAGAAGAAGGCTTTTCAGAAATTGCATAGAGTGAGAGAGGTTTTTCTTTTAGAAATTTAGCAATCTTAACCATTTCTCTTGTCTTTGGAGAGGATGGCAAGTGAAAGCATGACCTAAAACTGACAGAAATTCCAACACTTTAGGAGCAAAAGGCAGTGTGAAAAGCTATAGCTTTTTCCTCTATTTTGTCCCTGCCAGAGGAGAGATCTCACACTGACTGAAGATGCTGAGTTATTCCTTTGTTTTTGAGTTTACTCAAACAGCACATGCCTAAAGCTTTTTCTTATGGTAGCAAGCAGGGTGGAAGGTAGCTTGGATTTGAGTAAGGGCAATGTAGTTATAGAAATCATAGAATCATGGATTCATTAATGTTGGAAAAGAACTCTAAGATCATGAAGTCCAATCATCAGCCCAGCACTGCCATGCTCACCACTAAGCTGTATCCTTCCAGTGCCACATCCTCACATTTTTGGAACACTTGCAGGGATGGTGATTCCACCATTTCCCTGGGCAGCCTGTTCCAAGTGAAGAAAGGCTCCTCCTTGTCAGCAGTTTTTAAGAGCTGTGGCTGAGGGGGATGGTCAGTTGACCTCCCAGGGTCCCTTCAGCTCTGTTGTTGCCCATGGGTTTTGTAGTCACTCCCTTGGCTATACAAGCAGGGAGGTGAGGACCAAAGTCTCCTTTACCAATCACCACCTGGCTTGAAAGGTCCACTCAGGGTTAGTATTAAAGGGTTTCATGCAGCCCTCACCTGGGTTCCTGATGGGAATAGTGAGGCACAAGTTGACACATTACCATTTTGAATTATGGAGGTGTGGATGTTGAGTAGTTTCAGAGAGAAGAAACGTCTGTGATTTATTTCTTGCTGAGAAAAGTTCATTAAGGAGAAAAAGGGAAAGGAAGGGAGAAGTTTTAAGGGGGCACAGAAAGCACCATCAATTGATGGTGATTATACAATTCTAAAAGTAGGCCTGCCCTTATCACTACAGATTAGAAAGTAGGACTTGGGGGTATTCCAGGATTAGGCAATTGAGCTAAGTACGTCAGAGTTTCTTTGGCTTATGTAGATGGCCATTTTTCCTGCATCTTTTATTATTTATGGAGCTTTCTTTTTTCTTTTTTTTTGCTGAGGGCAAAATGTAGTTTGTGTAAGAGCAGAATCCAGCAATGCTCTTCTATTGGATGCTGTTGATAGCAGAAGTATCTGCCAGCCTCATCAAGTATTATCCACAAGTGTGAGATCTGCCCTTCAATGTGTGTATTGCTGCCTTTAAGTCTGACTACTTAGTTCCTTCAGTAATTTAGGTGTCACAGTCCCATGGAGTCTTATTTGCCTTTAAGCCACTTGTATGTTATCCACCACTAGGCTCCCACTGAGATCAGTGTTAGAGCACACCCACTCGAACCATTTGTTCACACAGGCTCATGTTGGAACTTTACTCTGGACTTTACTGCAAAAACATCTTTTCTCCTTTTGTAGATCCACACATTGCACCTCAATGCTTTGTAAGTGATTAGGAAAAGAACAGAAGCAGATGCCATCAAGCAATACATTTGAGACTCCCTAGTCCAAGGTTCTCGCATCATTGATCACTTCTTGTTGTTCATCCTGTACCCAGGCTTGACATGAGTTCTGCAAACCCTGTGGAATATCTGGAGTGAAACTTTTGCTGATTTTCTGGGAAACACTGTTTTTAGGACTCCTTTCTGGGAAAATGAGGGCATGAGAGTTTTTTTATTTTCCAGTATCATTATATTCTTATTGAACCAACTTTAACTGTTTGCATTGGACTTCTGCCTGTGTAATTGTATCAGAGTCCCTAAAGTGTTTCCAGGTGAAAGTAACTCTCCATTTCCAGTGGGATTAGTAAATAGCTATGAATGAACCAGGAGGTCCAGAACAGATTTACTTTCTTTTCTCCTGCTTGCATGCACTATGTCTCTCACAATTCACATAGTCTTGATGAAGCCATGACATCTTGGGGCTCTTTCTTTGCCTGCCCGTTTTGTAAGGAATATCACTCCTCTTCCTAGCAGATTGTGAAGGCTGGATGAGCAGTAATTCAGGTATCTCAACCTTTTTCATTGTCCTCAGTCATGCTGTTTTCCTGTCCCTCATGGCACCATTTCTCTCTCTTCCAGCCTCATCTCCACTGCATGTGCATAGTGTGGCTGTACCTGCTTCATTGCCAGGTTCAGCGTGAGGCCACAGGAGAAAAACATGTGAGCTCTAAGGAAATCTATGATCTAAATCTAGCCCCTGGGTTTTTTTGCTTGAAAAAAGATGCTAAGGTCTTCTGAAGAAAAGCCAATCAGTTGCAGCAGAGCACTCACTGTAAGGCATACCAAGACTGTGCTGTAGCCTGCAACTAGGCTAACACCTTGGAGATTATTTGGATCCAAATTATGTTTCTTTTTCCTAACTCTAGTGGCAAATGCTGTGCAGAAGCACAGGTGATTATCACCCTGCTACTGCCCTAACACCTAAGCCTTCATTTAGGTTACCTAGAATTGGTTCAGAATGAGTTAAACACTAAATGGCCTTCATCAATGGAACCATTTTTGTGTGGTGACTGTTTCTTTAGTAGCTTCATCATTTCCATAAGCAATTCAAAAGAATTGTAAGAAAAAAGCCAGCTCCCATTCCCACCTACTAAGCAGGAAGAGCTGGGACTGGAAAGAGGCTCATCCCTGGGATGTCAAGGCTGGGAGGTCAAGACAAGCTGTTAATTGTGGCAGGGTAGCATCTGCTCCTTTTTAGTGGATGTCTGTGGTTGTAGTGACTGGTGCTGGCACTAAGGTTTAGTCAACAAACTGTGCTGGTGAGGCACAAGGAGGAGCAGGAGCAGCTCCTGGGCTCAGCTGTGGTGGTTCAGCAGGGCTCTCCAGGGCAGTCAGACAAGATTTTTATCACAAAAATGAGCTGTGTGTTCATATCTGACTGTACACTCTGCCTGACAGCTGCCTAGGAATTGGTTGCTTGCACACAGCTCCTTTCCAGGAACACACTTTGACCAACACCAATAGCAAAAGAGCATCATTAAGTCTATTAAGCCTGAGTTGACAGTTTTTTTTCTAGAATAGTAACAGATGGCAAATGGTGGCAGTACAGCTGCTGGGACTGGGAGGGGATGGATGTTGATTTGTCATATCAATTAATGCTGGCAATAATTCATATTTGTGTTTATACAGGGTCTTTCCTCTTTCAGAGCACTCCACAAACCAGGTGATAAATAATGGGCCTGGAATTAATGTGGGCTGGTAGAGCTCATCCCTGTGCCCATGTGGCCAGTGTGGGAGGGTAAACATAAGGGCATTGGCCTGTGCTTCCTGCACAGCCTGGATGTGGATGAGGCAGCTGCTTTACATCACATAGCCACCCAGCAGGGATTTCAGGCAGAAAAGGAGGGTAAACAGCTGGAATTCAGGGGGTGACACTGGTGACACTAGTTTGGCTACCTGGGCTCACCTCTGGCTGCATTGAGTTTTCTGGAGGCTCTTCCCAAAGACATCTGTGTCCCACAAGAAGCTGCCTTCGGGAGCAGGCAGCATCAGCCCTGCTGCCCTTGCAGAGCCAGACACGGCAGCTCTGCAGATCACCTGGCACTGGCAGAGCTGCTGAGGTTTCCTCTCACTTGCAAGTTTTGGGGTGGCCCCAAGGGCCTCCTGGCTCTGACACTCCATCAGCCTTGCTGGGATGTGCTGTGAAGGCAGGCAGTGTTTCCAGGCCCATCTTTAGTCCAAGAATTTGGAATTGATACAGGAAGGAATCACGATTTTGTGTGGATTGGCTCACTATCTCACAGTTGTTGCTGCAGGTGATGAGTTTGGTGGATATAACAGTTAAGTGACAGAAATCTGGGGCTCATAACAAGAATGGCACTTTTTAGCACTTCTTTTGTATTTATTAGGAGCTGGATCAAGACCACCACTTACTCCTCCTCCATTACTAGCAGATTCAGTTGCCATAATTGCATCCAGGAAAAACATCACACTAGAAAGAGCTAAGTTTAGAAATCCATAAGAATTACAGCACTGTGGTTTTCCCATGTGAAGGGTCAGAACTTCCAGGAAAACACAGGAAGAAGTCATTAAAAGGCACTTAAATGAACATTAAATTGTATTTTAGAAACTTGAAAAATGTTGAAGGCAGATAAAATGTCAACTTTATCTCATTTTTCCTTTTTTTTTTTGTATTATATTAAGATCACCTTTTCAGGAAGGAGCGCCCAATGTGAGCAAGATGTGTTAAGATTTATGGGTAATAACAGGGAAACCTGACAAACACTGTTTCACTGGGATGGTGTAAAAACTTCTTTTTCTTTATAAAGTATTTGTAATTCTGAAGATGAGGAAGTTGCTCTTGGTACCAAAAGAGGAATGACCCCTTTTTAAGGGTTCAGAAGAAGACATAATTAAATAATTTTTATTCATTTGAGAATGAATGTCCAGCTACCATTTGTGTAACAGCAAGAGAAAAATCCTCCCCTTTACATTGTTTCCAGTGGAATGGTAAGTGATATAAGGAAAGATATGAATTCATGCACACAGGGCTGTTCTCTAATTTCTAGCCCATTTCCACAGGCTTTTGAACTCAGCTAAGGCTGTGAATCTGGCTGGCCTTAGCCAGATGAAAGTTCTGAATCTCTGGGGTGTGAACAGTGCCAACTATTGCCCTTTGCTGCATTCAGTTAGAGTGACTGAAGACATGGCTAAAGTATGGTTTTGGAGCAAGACAATTAGAAAGCCATGACTTAAAAGTCTAAGATCCAGTGATTGGTCCTTCACCTGGCAATGTAAGCAGTTCTTTAGCCATCAGCCAAGACAATATATGGTGAATAACAAACGTTATTGAAGCTCTACAGGGGTGGTCCTTTCTTTGCTAATAAATACAGTGAGGTTTTTCTCCTCCTCCCACAAGCAAGTCTTCCTCAGAGGTCCAGAGGGAAGAGCAGCTCTCACAGCTGTAGTGATGTCTTGATGAGAAGGCTCATGGAGCCAGTGGTGCCAAAGCAATGATGAAGTGCCTGGTCACAGGACAGAGGAGGAGGAGGAGAGGAGGATGACTGCCTTGGCCTTGCTCTGTGCATCTGCAGGGCTGGCACAAGGCAGGGAGCAGCTCTAACTGCCCACAGTTTCCCATAGGGAATGATGCCAGCCAACCAGATAGCAGCTGGTAGCCCATAGCATACTGCTGTTCTCTGGCTTCAAGGTTGTGCTGAGACATCTCAAAGGACTGTTTTCAGGAGGTAAATTATTCTGGAGTTCCATGCATTTTTTAGGACTTTCATAATGTCCTTTAATTGGATATTTCCACATTGTCCAATCTTATATCCTAAGGATGCTGTGGGTTGGCAATACCTCCTGCGCTTTTTGTTATTACCCTCTGTATCATTTTATGCAGCACAGTCAGGATTTGAGAGCAGCTGACAGCCCAACTGCACTGTCTGTTTAACTGCAGGAAACCACACTTTATCCCCCTCTGAATGCTAATAGAGTAATGATAACAGATAATTAATTGAATGCCTTTTCCTTTCTTTTGTTTATTCATCTCTTTGAATGTACTCCCTAAGTACACAAATAAAATCCTCAATTAAAATTTATGGATTAATGAATTGAACAACAAATCTTTTTCTTTTTTTTTTTTTCTTCTTTTTGCCTGGATTTCAGTGAGAATTTTGCTGATTTTCACTTGTGCTCCCCTGTCAAAAATTTTCAGTTGTCAGAATGGGTAAGTATACAATGGGCTGTCATCTGGGCACATCAGATGTATCAGTGCTTATCAGAATGGTGGAAAGAGATGACAACAGTCTGGGATTCCTCCTGTCCCATTGTGTGTGGTGTTCACACTGTCTTGGAAGCCAGGAGCTTGTAAGGATCAGTGCAATGGGTCACACTCCCCTACAGAGGGATGGTTCTTAATGCACTTTGATGGGGTAAATATTGTCTACCCTAGGAATGACCCTTTAGAGTTTGTTACATAAGAAATGCTTGTCAGAGTGAGGGCTGCAGGCTCAGCATCCCCCAACACCACAGCATGGCCATCCACTTAATTACAGCAGTACATGATCAATATGATTGCACAGGCTCAATGGTATCTTTATGTCATAGAAAAAAGAAAATTGATCTGAAAGCTTTTTCTGTGAACTTCCACTTAGCTTGAAGAACTGAGCACACACTTCACATCCACAGGCTGGAGGTTAGTGACATACACAGCAAGTGGTAGGTAAAAACAAACAGGAAAAAGAGGCTATCACAGCTAATAAAGAGTCTTGTTGCATGCTGAATAAAGCTTTTTATGACTATTTTTTTTTTGCTTGGAGCAAATAGTACATTTTGTTTCTGTTTTGCAGTGAGCATAAGCTTTGGAAGGTTAAACAGAGAATATTAGATTATGGTAAGTGGTCATCAGAGGCTTGCTTTACAGTCATAGCCTGTTAAATTGTTTATTGAACCTCATTATATATATGTCTCTGAGGCTGATGTGTGTCTTAATTCCCGTTTATCTGGAAGACCCGTCTGTTGATTTTTTAATAAAACCTGAATGCACAAACATGAAGTTTAAGATTCTCTTTATTACAAGCTGTGGTTTATAGTATAATTTTAGTAGTAAGAAGTCACTGCAGACACACCAGTTGCATCAATAAACTTTCAGCATTTTGTTTAAAATCTTCATTGGTGATCTGGATGAGGGAATTGAGTCCACTATCAGTAAATTTGCAGATGACACTGATCTGGAAGCATTTGTTGATCTGTTGGAGGATAGGAGGACTCTGCAAAGGAACCTGGACAGGCTGAGTCCAATAAGATGAAGTTTAACAAGTCCAAGTGCTGAATCCTGCACTTTGGCCACAGCACCCCCTGCAGTGCTACAGGCTGGGGACAGAGTGGCTGGACAGTGCCCAGGGAGGAAGGGACCTGGGGGTGCTGGCTGACAGCTGACTGAACATAAACCAGCAGTGTGCCCAGGTGGCCAAGAAGGCCAATGGCACCTGGCCTGTATCAGGAATGGTGTGGCCAGCAGGACCAGGGAGGTCACTCTCCCCCTGTACTTGGCACTGGTGAGGCCACACCTTGAGTGCTGTGTCCAGCTCTGGGCCCCTCAGTTTAGGAAGGACATTGAGATGCTTGAGCATGTCCAGAGGAGGCACATGGCTGGTGAGGGGCTTGGAGCACAACTCTGTGAGGAAAGGCTGAGGGAGCTGGGGTTGTTTACCCTGGAGTAAAGGAGACTCAAGGGTCTCCTTTATCACTCTCCCTTATCACTCTCTACAACTCCCTGAAAGGTGATTGCAGTCAGGTGGGGGTTGGTCTCTTCTCCCAGGCAACAGCTGACAGAACAAGAGGACAAGAGAAGTTTAGGTTAGATGTTAGAAAGGAATTCTTTACTGAAAGAGTGATTGTATGCTGGACTTGTCTGCCCAGGGAGGTGGTGGAGTCACTGTCCCTGGTCGTGTTTAAAAAACACTCAGTGCCATGGTTTAGCTGATGAGGAGGTGTTGGGTCATAGGTTGCACTAGATGATCTTAAAGGTCTTTTCCAGCCTAGGTCATTCTGTGATTCTGTTATTGTGTATCTTAGCACAGCTGTCAATTAATCTGGCAGAAGCTGGGCAGACACCAGGGTCTGATCTCACTGCTGGGAAGCGGTTGGATCAGCTAGGTGACCAGTCATGCAGTGAGCCCCATGGCACTCATCCACTGTGCTCATGGGTCAGCTTCTCACTTGCTGCCTTTGAGGCTGTTGTGTGTGGTTTTGTTTGCCTCAAAAAGCTGTGCCGGGCACTGTCTATTTGGGAGCAACTCAAATCCCTGCACAGAGGGTGGGGGGAAGCAGCAGCCTGGACAGCAGGCTCACAGGAGCTAGACTGTTCCAGGTGAGCAGAAGTTGATCCACACAGCTGCATTTCTGCTTTGGTGCAAATCCTCTTGCTCAGGACAATTCAGTTTCAGCACTGGGTGTGCAGGTAACAGTGCTAACTTCACGTTGCATTGAGCATCTCTGTCTTGTTCACCTGAAGGAAACAGTTCTGTAATACTTGAGCAAGGAATGTAAAAGAACTTCATATGAATAATAAAGAAAGAAGAGGTTTGGGTGTTTGGAGTTTTGAGATTTAGAAAAAGTGACAACTTTCAGAAAAATATTTTATCTCCTTCTCCCCCCTCACCTTTTAACCCTGGTTCTAGGTTCAGGATGTATAAACCACAGCCTGTAAAGTACAGCCCACAGCTGCTGTGTGGGAAAGGCAGGGAGAGGCTGGATCTGTGCAACTGGAGCTTGGACACAGGGGATTTCCAACAGCCTCTTGAGGCAGGCAGTGCCAGTGACCAGGATGTTTGTACAGTGATGCTCAGTTAACCTCTGTAGAATGATACCTGTTGGGATGGAAGTCAGGTGCTGCTGGGGCAGCCTGCCAGTGAAGACTTTTACGTATGTGGTTTATTGATTTGCAGAATTCATTGAGGTATTTCCACATTTCTTAGAACCAGGGCTTGGCAATAAGTCCTCAGATAACCTGTGTTGGATAATCCAGGCAGAATGAGAGATAGGGGGCCAGGGAACTTCTGGAGTACAGGAGCAGACTGCTGGAGTGGGCAGAAATAGATTTATGGGAGCAGAGGGGGAACTCCAAGAAGTGTTAGGGCACGAGATGTTCTGGGATAAATTTCCTTTTGCATCACTTGACATTACTATAATCTGCTCTGCAGCCGGGCTTCAGATTGTTTGGAGTTGAGTTTTTTTTCCCTAAACAATTGTGGATTTCACTGTGAACAGTGTACTATAATTCTATAATCTCTAGCTTTGTGTTGGACTTCTGTAATGTAAAAGAATTTGTGATTTCTCTGAAAATGTGTACAAATCTGTGTTACCAGTGTCACACTTGCCTTTCTCCACCATTTCTGCCTCTTCATGTATGACTCCATAACTGGGGGATGGAACACAGTGGCACATGACCAGTTCATGCTAAGTAGAAGTTAAAAAAGGGATGGAAAATGTGGAAGCTAATAAGGAAATACAGTCACATGCCAACAAAGAGAAAAAGATACATCTGAAAATAGTGTTGCAGAAGCAGATAAATTTAAATTTGAGGTAAAGCCCTGCTGGTATTATTTATGGGCCAGACTCCTTTGTTTCATAGTGGGAAAACGTATAAAAAACAGTGATGAAGATCATTGGCAGGAAACTATTAAATCTGCTCTTAACTGTCCCTAAAAGCCACATTTTAGATGGCTTCCCATTCTGCAGGGTCTTTGGGAAGGAGGGTCCAGCCTCATCCTACAGAGGGAAAGACACAAGCTGTTGGTGCAGGGCTCAACACATGGTGATCTCATAGCAAACCAGGGACTGCAAGGCTAAAGCAATGTTTAACTCAAATTACTCCTATTTTAATAATTAGCCAATAGCCAGTTCCCACACTTTGAAGGGCATGTTCTGCTTTGGTGGTATGCGATGTGCCCCCTCTTTTCAGTACTCAGCCATTAAAAATGCACTGATTTCCAGGGCTGACCTGCAAGTGGCTGGTTTTTGGGTCTGACTTTCCCCTTCATCTCACCAGAGGAAAAGGATGAAGTTGAGCACATTCCTACATAAACTGGGAGATGGGTTTGTTTCTGTGAAATAGTTCTGAGTGAGCCTTTCTGGCTGTATTTCCAGGCACCCAGCACCCTGCCTGGGCTGTAGGTCTGCTGCTGGATAGGAGAGGTGAGACTGCCCCCCTGAAGGCACAGAGCAGGGGAGGGCAGGTTTGCTCCCCAAGTGGAGGAGGAGATTATTCTTTTCTTGATAAAACCATCTCATCTTCTCTCTGCTGGAGCAACATGTAATGAAGTTGTGTCGAAATAATACACACAATAGTGTGCTCTTGGATTGAATCCAAACTACAGAGTCCATCCTGGGAATATTATTTCTATAGATATTTTCCTTATATTTTTACTTCCTTTCAAATATTCAAGTTGCTGAAGAAAATCCGGCAGAAATGGCTTATTTCTTCTAGCAGCTGGCAGTGAAGTGAGACTAGTGATTTTTCCTATGACTTTTTGAAGTTTTGGATTAAATCCACAGATGTGGTATTTTAAGTAGGGAATATTCTAGCTTTGTTCTGCTTTGCCTGCTTCAGAACTGGATGTTGAATGTGTCTCTTTCATGCCCAGCAAAGGCAGAGATTTGCTTTCTGGCTGCCTGTGTATAAATGTGTATCCAAGCAGGACAGGTCTGGTGAAGAGGGAGAGTTGTGGTCCAGTCAGTGGAGTCTGTCTCCAATATCCTCTGGAAGTCTCCTAAATTGGATTGTTAGTACTTCTCTGTCTCTGTTTCACTCTCTTGAAAATTGTTTTAGAAAAGCTTTCCAAAAGGAAATTCTGGTGCTGGGGGCACATTTTCTTTTTGTTAAAGTGCATATTTTTGATTAAGTGAATAAAAGTTTTGCTGCAGAAGAGCATTCCCTCTCTGGGGTGCCTGCAGCATCACTAAGCCTGGCCACAGTTGGTTCTGCCCTTGACAATGGGTATAAATGGAATTAATTATATGGGGACCAGGCTCAGTAACTGCGTTTTAAAAGGCTCTCAGTAAGTTATTAAATCAGCAAGAAAGCAGCGCTGAGGCCCAGCAGACACAGAAGCTGTGTGCTGTGGTAAACTTGTGTATGTAAAGTTTCTCTCTAAAAAGATTTTAGCACTTCACATGACCTCTGCTAATACTTATTTTTAAGTGACACTTTGTGTCAGCTGCCTGAGCTGCACACTGCCGGAGGCTGTTCTCCAGTCTGGACTGCTTTCCGGTCAGCATGGAGTGGCCTGACATGAACTGTTGACTTGTCCTGATAGTTTTTGTTGGCACAAACATAGCCATGACCCAACTGCAATGGCAATGCAGCCATGCTTTCCAGCAGCCCTTGAGTGTCTTTTCCAAGTGCTTTTTCCAAAGCCTGCAACCTGGTTGAATCGAAATGTAAGAGAGTCCTTTCAGGGATACTACATAAAAATACCTCTTTTTAGTGATTTTTAAAGTACATATCTACTCCACTAGACAGCAGGATATGAGGGTTTGAAGAGAAGGTGCAGGTGTAATCAGTTGGAGGGGATGCTGCCTGTATGACATAGGTACACAGGTGTTCACACCAGAAATGTGTTACATAAAACTCTATTCTCTATATAGACACTCTCTATATGTGTGTATATATATATATCTGCTGTCTAGTCATATTTTCCTTCCCACTACTGCAGATACACCTGAAAGTTGTGGAGTTAGGGAAACCAATGACTTTTTCTAGTGTGCTGTCCTCTAACTGAAGTGTTGAGCTCCTGCTGAAATGACACTCTGTGTGGTCATCAAAATGCTGAATATTGACAGATGTCCTTTTCAACATTACAGCTGGTCCTGTAGTTACACCAGTTCCCACAAGACCTCAGGGTCCTTTTCTTAATGCAGTCCTCTATGCTGACTGGCAAACTGATCAGAAAGGCTTTTTGTCTCCCTAAAAGTACACCAGACTCATGAAACAAGCAGCACGTGCTGTTAGGAGGTCACTGGTCACCTGGGTTGTTGGAGTCTGCTCCTCACGGTGGAGCTGGCAGGTGTTGTCCCACACAATGCAGCATTTTCAATCCAATAAGGTTCAAATTATTTTACACTTGCAGAGACTCTCAGCTCTCTTTGTTGTAGAGCCTAAATGAACAACCTGCAGAACATACTCTGCAGAGATGGCTGACTGCAGTTCATTAATCACATTCTCTGCCCAGGACCAGACAGTGAAGGAGTGACTGACCTTCCATATTGCACTGAACAACTTTAACATTAAAAGAACATGAAAATATATCAAATAAGATAATCACATCAAGGCTGGCTGCACCATGGTTCCTTGAAGAACACACAGTCCTTAGCATGAACAGTGCAGAAAATCTGGTGAATGCATACATGCAAAAGAACAAAAGAGACCTTTCCTGTGCACCTGCTGTTAGTGAAATGAATAAACCACTGAAAACATAACCTGCCTACTATACTGCTTTGGCCCAGGATGATCAGAGAGACTCAGGCTGGCTGATTAACACGGAGAACAAAATCCTTCTCTCTTACACAACTTAGAGGACCACAGGTCCCTGACCCCCAGCTATAGCCAAGTTAAGGGTAGCACTTCCAGTTTAGACTATTTCTAAGAAGGAGCATGCAGGTCAATCATGCCTAGTTACTCTCCATTGCTGTCACTAGTAGAGCGAAGTCTTGTTTTCTAAGGTTTCAGATTCCAAGTGGAGATAGAGTGAAGCCCATGAGAAGACTTAGGTCTAAAGAGGAGTTTTGAGTTGCAAGTTGTCCATCTCTACCTACGCTAACCTCTCATGGTCTCTTCTTTTTTGTAGGCAACATCTTTGTTGTCAGCTTGTCCATCGCAGACCTTGTGGTTGCAGTTTACCCGTACCCTCTGATCTTGAGTGCCATCTTCCACAATGGATGGACCATGGGAAATGTCCACTGCCAGATAAGTGGGTTCCTGATGGGCTTAAGTGTCATCGGGTCCATTTTCAACATCACAGCCATTGCAATCAACCGCTACTGCTACATCTGCCACAGCCTTCGGTACGACAAGCTCTTCAACCTGAAGAACACCTGCTGCTATCTCTGCCTGACCTGGGTGCTCACGGTGGTGGCAATCGTGCCAAACTTCTTTGTTGGCTCCTTGCAGTATGACCCCCGGATTTACTCCTGCACCTTTGCCCAGACGGTGAGCACATCGTACACCATCACAGTGGTGGTGGTTCACTTCATCGTCCCGCTCTCTGTTGTGACATTTTGCTACCTGAGGATCTGGATTTTGGTGATTCAAGTTAAACACCGGGTGAGACAAGACTGCAAGCAGAAACTCAGGGCAGCTGACATCCGAAACTTCTTGACTATGTTTGTGGTTTTTGTCCTTTTTGCTGTGTGCTGGGGACCATTAAACTTTATTGGCCTTGCTGTTTCGATTAATCCTTCAAAAGTGCAGCCACACATTCCAGAATGGCTTTTTGTCCTGAGCTATTTTATGGCCTATTTTAACAGCTGCCTCAATGCTGTGATCTATGGGCTTCTTAACCAGAATTTTCGTAAGGAATACAAAAGGATATTGCTGACACTGTGGACTCCCAGGCTGCTGTTCATTGATGTGTCCAAGGGCGGGACAGAAGGGATGAAAAGCAAGCATTCTCCAGCCATTACAACCAACAACAACCACGCTGAAATACACCTATGAGTCAGGACAGTACTATTTATTCTGGATTACAGTTGTATATATAATATATAAGAGCCTTTTTAGCTGTGTACATTGCACAGCTGGTGTTGCCCTCATGCGAGGAAGGAATCCGCAACCTTTCATACTTAGCTTATTGCTGCAACATCAAGGCTTTGAGGAAGGATTTTCAGAATAGAAATGACTATTTTTTTTTTTTATGTCATCTTTCACTGTGTGCCTAATTAATCGGTTTGGTTGCTTTTGCCACAAGCATGTCAATACCTGAAAAGGGAAGTATTCAGAGTGCATGGAAAAATGCAGTTATGCTTGAAATGCAACCTTCAAGAGACAGCAAAATTGCCGTTTATTACTCACAAACCTTTCTCCCCTCCCTCTGAATTCTATTTTTCTATCATTAACTTAACCCGAACTGTATCAAACAAAGTGTAAACTGCATGGATTTTTACATTTTAGATAGGTAACCGTATTAGCCAGCCAGCATACGTATGGGTGTGGTGTGTGTTTTCCTTTTTCTTTCCTCTTAAGGTTTAGGAGCAAGCCTGGGCTAGATGTGAGGCAGGCAGAAACCAGACCAGAATGTGTCTGATGCACTCATTTTAATTGAATATCTACAGATATTAAGTACCCTTGCACTCTCCTTCCCAGGCCATGAGTAAGTATATGACATATGACATAATCTAATTGCAGTAAGATATTTGGAGCCTGATTCTAATTTAGGCAGTATTTTGTCATGGCCAGCAGTCATTCCAAACATCTTTCAAAAGTTACTGCTACATGAACATCACAAACAAAAAGATGAACATAGCAGAGTCCCATCTCCATAACGCAGATTGCGGTTTTAAAGTAACATTTACACTTGGAGACAAAGGCAGAAGGGGAAGGCAGTGTTTGTTCCAAAAATCCCTCCTTTGCCCATCACAGAACATGAATTTGCTGACAGGAGAAAAAGTGGAGATTTTTTCCCATTTTATTCACATACAGAACTGTAATTAGCTCACGGAGTGGGGAGACAAAAGCTTCTTAAGCATAATTGCATCAGTTCTGTTAAAGTCTGGACTGTGCTATCTGTATCATTGGAAACACTGTCCTGAAGTGCTGGGGAGGCCAGTATCACATCAGACATAAGCACATGGGCAAAGATAAGGCTCTTTCTTTAATGGAGTATGAAAGGGGTGTGTGTGTGTGATGGCAGCTGTCTGTAAATATGACTTCTTCGTTTCCTTAGCTTCATTGTGAATTCATCTCTTTATGGCTTTAAATATGTGGATCCTGCTTTGAAACAATCCCAGAAAACCAACAGGTAAGGCTCCCCTGGTGCAACTCTGCCTTCAGGTTAGCAGAGCTGCCTTGATGCCAGTGTGCTGAGTGGCACAGCAGGGAGAGGGGCAGGTCTGAGCCCTGGGGCTCTAACGAGGACAGCAGGCAGCTCTGCCCCTGGTCAAGGACTGCAGCCTTCTCTCTTTGGTTCTGGTCAAAGCAGGACTAGTTCCCAGTGCTGAGCCCTGGAACACCAAGACCAGACTTTGTAGGTGCCTGGAGATGGAGCTGTGTAGGATTTCCCCAAAGCCTGAGCAGGCTGCATGCCTAATCCTTAGTGAAGATAGTAAGCCATTTATGCACTGCTTTCTGAAACCAACTTGCTGCTGAATGTCCCTTCTGCTGATTTTTGGGGAAGAGGAATTGAGAGAAATTAAGCCTCTTTCTGAAGTGGGCCAAGGAACTTCGTGTGCTGTGTTGCCTCTGTGAGGACTGAATGTCTCTGCTGCTGCTGCTGCCACGTGATGAAGGTCATTGCAGTACCAGGGGGCCCTGTATTTATAGGGTGCCCTGGCACTTAGGAAGTTTCAAACTTGAACATCTCAGCCACTTCAGATGATTGTTGTTTTAAAACGCACTGCAGCTAGCCTCCCATAATAGGAATCAAACTGAGTTCTGTTTTGGCCTCTTAATCTGCCTCAGCATGGCCAAATAAAGGTATTTTGACCCTCAGAAATAACTGTTGTCTGTTCGTCTTCCAGAAAAACCACCCTGGATGAATTCACACCATTCCATGCAAGCAAAATCATTTTGAGTTCAACTTGGATAAGAAAAGCACTGCGGAATCCATAACTGCAGGGAGTGTTTGTCCCTTCACGCCAGGGAGATGTCCCATGTTCCATGACTAGTCTTCAAAGTCATTTGCAGTTAGCCACAACAGTGTTAGTTAGAATCACATTAGCAAATAATTTGAAGCATCTAGTGCCAAGTGAAATATACTGCTTTAAGACAATTGTGAAGAATCTTGTACAAGTTTGCCAAATATCTCAAATATCCCGAAACTGGGGTTTTATCTTATGGATTCTTGTTGTTTTAACTGAATGTTCAGTGAAGGTAATGTGGTATGTCTGGGGATTTTTTATTCTTTAAGCTTGTATTTGCACTATATCTTATTCAGGCTCCGAAGTTAACAGCCAGCAAGTATTTGAACCAAGCCAAGTCCAAAGAGGTCCTGAACAGGCAAGCTGTGAGAGTCCCTGCTACACCTGGCAGGAATGGGAGCAGCAGGAGCACCACAGGGCTCACAGAGTCACCACTCAACCAAACTATGCAAAATGATCTGCTTGTCTTCTGCCACAGAGTGTGAGCCCAGCTCCTGCCCAGATCTCTGCAGGGCACAAAGTTCCTCCTGTGCTGGGGTGGGTCTGAGCAGCTCCCTGCGCTGCAGACCCCGCAGGCTGGGGGTGGCTCTGGCAGCACAGGGAGCACAGCCCTGGCACCACCTCTTCAGAAGGGCTCTGAGTGTCCCAGGGAGGTGCCCAGGGCTGGGCTGATTCAGCCACCATGGTTAGAGGCTTGAGCTGAGTCCTGTTGGAGCTGAGATTTGCAATATGAACCATGGAAAGCAGGGAATGTGGCCTCAAACAGGAAACACTGTGCCATGTGTTAGCACTTTCAGAGAGGCAGCACTTAGGATAGGATAGAGTTTTATATTGACTTATTTTAAAACTACCCAAGCAGCTTCTTATTTTTATGTTAAGAAATGGTTAACAGGGTACAGACAGTTTATTTTTGTTAGCATTTGTTTACAGAGAAAGGGAAGAGTGTTTCAGGTGAGAATTCTCAGCAGTGTCACAGTTTCCCTATGGGAATGTAGCTTTAATCCAAATTTGAGATTTCAATGAGATCCCACAGCTTAAATCACACTCTGCCTATTCCACCTGTTGCATATCTGGCCTTAAGTCTCATTGAGATCTCATATAAACTAGTTTCAAATCACTTGCTCTGGGTTTGATATGGTGTGTTGAATACCTGTTCTAGTCCCAAACTCTAAAATTGTTGTCGTGGAAACTTATGGAGAGGCAGTATTGCTGTGAAGGAAGATGAATCTCTTGGCACAAAGAAATATTTTTGGATGTTGCTAATGAATGTTGTTTAATCAATTTAAGGAGAATGTAACCAATATATTTATATATAAAGGTATACTGCATATGCTGTTTCCATTTTAATGTTTAATTGAGAATCCTTCAGTATACTTTCCTATTGCCATTTTTGTTCATAAAATAGATGAATTCCCTTTACCTGTTAAAAATGTAATAAATCTGCCATTGGACTACTTACTGATTTCTTTTCTCCACTAGCAGTTACTTTTTAATAAATATTTGGAGCATCAGCTTGGGTTTTGTTGTCTCCCAGAAAGCAGATTGAATTGACAAACATACTTGAGTTCAGACATATCCCAGCAGCCCAGCTTGGACCTGGAGGTGACTTACCCAGGGCATCTGAGACATCTCCTTGGATCCACGTGTTTCCTTCCTCTTGCCTGTGAGCCAGCTGCCTGATGCACTCTGGCCTTCCTCATCAGGGCAGAAACTTTCTCCATACAGCCTTTGGTCTTCTTACTGTGTCCCTTCAAGGTCCTTTGCCTTTCCTGTGCCCATCTGTGTGTATCCATATGTTTATCCATTGGTGCTATGAAAGCAGAGTTTGTCATATCCATTTCCTCTCCCCTTCCTGGGAAGGACAGCACAGCTAAGCTGTGAACAGGAGGGTGTGGGAGCCAGGCTGGTTGCAAGTCAGAGCACGAGGTGGTGTTGGGTTGTGGGGAAGGGATGGGACAGAGAGGGTCACTCTGGGCTGGGGGCACAGTGAGGGCTGACACACACTTGGTCTCCATCACGGAGCTTTGTGAGGCTGCTGTATCCAAGATGTTCTATTTGTGTTCTTTTCCCCACTTCTGTTTTGGGGCAGGTTTTGCTGTATTCATTCAGTTCTTCAACCAATAGGTTCTGTCCACAGGTCACACTGTTTATAATCCCCTGCTGACTTGACTGGAGCTGTTCTGGGGGAGTCTCTGAGCTGGTTGTGAAGCAGGGAAGATGAGAGTGTGGAGGGGTCCAGCTGTAACTGCAAGTTGAGCTCCTGTTTCCTAACCAGATGTCACACATAGCCATGGTGTTAAGGTACTAGAGGCTGGGATTATCCAGTGAAACAAAGAACATCTGTTAAACTAAAGAACTGCTGAAAAGCCATGGAGCAGACGTGTTGAATGAACAAGGACTGTTCATTCCATGACATCTCCAAGCAGCATTGTTACTTTTTCCCCTCATCTTTTCCGACAGGCACTGGACTTCATCTGCTGCTTCTACAGTGAAGCCTGCAGTGCTTGGTGATGTACCACACTGAAAGCAGTGTTTATGATAGTGGCAAATCTCAAAATGACTCTCTGAGCAGAGCTGCCAGAAAACCCTGTTGTGTACTTGTACCTGCTGTTTCTACCACGTGGAACTGAATGAATTGAGCTGTCAGAAGTGAGGCAGTGTTACTTATTTACTTACTTGTCACAAAGTATAGTAACTGGAAGATAAGACAGAGATATAAAACACAAGAGGTGTGATAATTTAATACCAGGATAAAATCTCACTCATAGTGACTATTTAGAAATCAATATTTTCCTAATGTATTTTCCTCCAAGCTTATAATTTAGAACATGAAACCAGTCAGTAAAGAGCTACTGCATATGTATTTAGAATTTTATTGGAAAAATGTAAATCACTGGACCTAGTGCCATATTTCTTACCACAAAAACCCTGAGATAAGAAATGCAGAATAGGTTCTTGTAAGAACTCTGTGATGGGATAAGCAATTTTTTTCCTTTGGTGATAAGAACCATAAAATTCATATCACTCATGAACTACACTTGTGAATGGAAGTTCCATAATATTGTTAACTGAATTTTCATTTTCTAGTGCTTGTTTATAATATCCATTATTCATGGGCTATAAGTACTGTACAGCAGAGACAGAATTTACAGTACAGGGTCGGTTTCCAGAGCAAACAAGGTGGGTCTGAACCATTAACTGAAATAGATTTCTATGTTTTCATCCAAGCATGGTTTCTTGATAAGGTTTTTAACTCAAATGATTGCTTCCAAGAGATCAGGGAAACTTCAATATATTTTAGATTAGGGGTAATATCTGTACAGTCACAGCTTGCTTAGATTACCTTTTAAACAGACTTGAGCCATTAAACCATTCTATAAGTCTGTCCAGTTGAAGAACATAATTTATTTCCTATGTGGAATATTTTATACATAGCACATTTAATAAACTATTATGTCCTTCCTTCATCATTGTGCTCCTCCTGCAAGCAAAATTTCTGAATTTCCCTGGAAATAGGATGCAAAATTGTTTTCTCAGCTGTAAGCAGGTTGCTTTGCCTCAAGGTAGGTTCCTACTAGTTTTGATAAGTGTGTAGGATAGAGGTTTAGTGTGGCATCAAAATACAACCATCTACTGGGTGAAAAGTGACAGCTGTTTTGCAATTAAAAAAAAAAGGTATGAAAAAAGCTCCAAAACAATGTGCAGGAAGTAATTGTAATAGACATTTCTGGTTGAAATAAGAGGAATATTTGAATGGGTTGTACTTAAACTGGGACCTGGCCAGGACAAGTTTAGAAACCCCTTAATATAAAAAATGACCCAAGGATTTTTATGGCACGGAGACACACAGGTGACAGGGAATGGGTGTCTGGCTGCAGAGAAACAGGCAATACAGTAAGGAAAACTAAAGAAACCTAGAGAAAACCATTTCAGAAACTATTAAATAAACACATGTATTGGTAGTTTAGTAAGATTTTGCTTTTTGGTCTTATTTCTCTTTCCCTTCCCAGCTATGATTTAGTTGTAAATAAAATGAAGTGATTACTGTCAAGTGCTCCCAAAGGACAATTTTCTTTTGGTTTGTGTCTGGCTCTGGAGAGCCCCAAGCTGTGGGAATGGCAACCTGGGCACCACTTGGCCAGGCAGAGATAGGATGGGGCTGATGAGCTGCCCCTGGGCAGGTGGAAGCCCCCAAGGGCTTTAATGCTCTGGGGAGAGGCTCTGCTTTCCTGTGCAGAGTGTGGCTGGAAGAGGAGGATGCTGTGGGGCTGTGGCTGCTGTGCCAGCCCCGGGGGCACTACAGGGTTCCAGCACCCAGAGGTGGTGTGAAACTGGGACCACATCCAGCTCCAGTGGGGACTGCTTAGACTAACCCAGGAGAGACATCTCAGTGAGGCAGGAGGGAGCAGTTCTGCCCCAGGAGCAGGGGTGCTGAGGGAGAGGATTGCTTCCTTGGCACAATGCTCGTTATGGGAAAGCCAAAAGATGTTCCAGGAAGCAGATGTCTCCTGTGGGAAACAGAGCTGTTCTGTCCTGGTAGGTTGTGGCTTTCCCTGCCCTGCTGGTGGTGAAGGAGGAATTAAAGTGGTGACAAGGGGTGTTTTTCACTCACAGGACCTGTCCTTCTTTTCTGCCCTGCACTGGCTGTGCCCCTCACAGCCCACCTGTGTGGCAGGACGGTTACCCCCATCATCACCTCCTCCTGTGTGTCCCAGATAACTGGTGCATAAAGAGAGACCCCAAGGGCCCAAAGGCCCAGCAGGGGTCATCTCTGGCGCCAGGAGGGCTCAGGCCTAAGCTAAGAATCAACCTCTTAGTCTGCAGAGCTGATGGAAGGAGAGATGAAAGAAAAATCATTGACTAAGAGCCATGGTTTTACACTATAAAAGATACACGAACTATCACTGAAGCAGAAGTCTCTTACACCCCAAAAGTGTTTGGAGCTTCTCCCTGCAGCTCTGGATGTGGGGTTTGTGGTTACTTTCCCAGGAACTGAGAGGAAGGACTTTTGATGTGCTGCACCAGCAACATCGTATTGGTAAGATACATTGAATCCTAAGCTTATACTATTTCTTCGCTAGCTGTAACAGAAAAGGCACCATTTTCGTGCACTGTATATTAACTACTAGTAGTCTTTCTTCTTTTTGTTTTATTCCTGTGTAGTATTAGTTTACTTTAAGTCTTATGTCAGTTAGTTTCCCCATCTATTAATAAATGATTCATTCTATAATAGACAGAATCAGTCATCATTAAAAGAACTTATTCACAAGAGTGTGTTTTGGAGTGCTGGTTACCTCAATAAGGTTACTACCTACTGCCAAGGCCTGGGCAGGAGGCAAGGACTGATTTTAACTCCCACATCCATTCGTAACAACCTGTCCCCACAGAGCTGCTGTGCTCCTGACTGAGATGATGGCACCAAGCCCCAGCACACCCAGCCCTGCCTGGGGGGTGTGAGAACTATTTAGGCAATGACACAGGTTAAACCCTGCTTGGGTTAGTCATAATCAAGCCATGTGTGAAAGTGGTAGCAGGGCCTTTGTCTGCAAACCTTGAGGGCAATTACTTCCACATGAGACTCTCCTGATGTCTCCTAGACCAGAAATTTCCCTCCTTCCCAATGCTCTTCCCTTGCATACAGGCCACCACTGAAAGAGAGGAATAAACAGGTGAAGGAAAAAGAGCTGCACTTTGACTTGAAGCCCTTTGGATTCTAGAGGGGAGCTCATACTGCTTTGCTCATTGTATAGAAATGTGTATGTGTATGATTATTTTTTCATTGACACAGCCTGGGTTTTCCTAGAGCAATCCAGCCCAGTCGTACATTTCAAATTATTTGCTAGACAAAAATTCTGGGTTTTTTTCCTCCTGGGAACTTCAGAGCAGATGGAAAACACAGCAGGTGCTGCTAATGTTTTTCTACCCTTGGGAAAACTTGTCACAGTTACCTGTTTATCTTGTTTATTTTGACATTTTGCTGCCTGAAACTGCTCTGTAACATAAAAGCACATGCAGGGTGGTTAGAGGTGAAGTCTTACAGATTCACTTATATTGGAACAACTGAAAATCAATAACCTACAAGCAACAAAGAAAAATGTGGGGGTTTGTGCATGTGGAAGAAGGCTGGTATTTTTATTTTTACTGAGGAAACGCCATGGAATTATTTGGGTTGGAAGGGACTGTAAAGCTCATTTAATCCCAACTCCCCTGCCATGGGCAGGGGCACCTTCTGCTGGACCAGGTTACTCAAAGCCCCATCCAACCTGTCCTTGAACACTTCCAGGGATGGGGCAACCACAGCCTCTCTGGGTAACCTGTGCCAGGGCCTCACCACCCCCAAAGGGAAGAATTCCTTCCTTATATTTAATCTAAGCCTGTCCTCTGCCAGTTTGAAGCCATTATTCCTTGTCCTGTCATTCTATGCCCTTGTAAAAATCCTTCTCAACCTCTCTTCTGGCTCCTTTAGGTACTGGAAAGTGCAATAAGGTCTCCCTGGAGACCCTGTGTTTCCATCAGGGAATGCAGGGGTTTGCACTTTGTGTATCAGTGACTGAAAAGTGTAAAATGAGCTTTGCTTTAGTTGCCATGCACAAGCTTTTTCTTCACTTTTTCAACAGGCAGTGGGAACCTCAGTTTATTTTTGCCGTGTTCTTAGGCATGCACAGAAAAAGAATTAGGATGTTGATAATATAGACACTGAAGGGTTTCTGGGCTCAACATGTTTGAAAAGTGAAGTGTGTGGGTGAAAAGCAAGGCCAGCCCTGCTGGCTGGTCTGTGTGAGTCCTGCTGTGCAGCTGCTCAGTGCCTTTGTGAGAGCTCAAAAGTGGGGATGCTTTTCCCCTGCTGATCCCCTCTGAGGGCTGGAGAGATTTGGCCAGGCTTTATTCCAAGAAGGAAATAAAGACTTTGTTTTTAACTGTGGATTCTCAGTCTGACAGAATGTGTCATTTCAGATGCCAGACCTTTCCCTTGCTCTATTTTCTGATGCTGAAATTTCAGAAAACAGTAAATAGTCTTTACTGCTCCCGCCCCAAGAGGCGGCATCTTGCGAGTGCCTGGAGCTGCTTGCTTGCCTTGGAGTGTGTTTGTGGGTATTGTTGTTACATATAGGTGACCTCTTTGAAGGGGCAGGATCTGGGCTGGAGCAGCACAGCTGGTGCTAATAGCTGGGACGGCAATTGCACAGTCTCTCCATGCTTTGTGGAGTATGGTAATTGGGCTTTTGGGTAAGGAACAAATTGCACCTCTCTAACTTCCCTGTCCCCTGGGGCTGCAGCAGAGAGGACTTGCTACAGCCTGAGATGGATGGGGGATGGCCACCTTGCAGCACTGTCTGTAGGACTTCTCAATTCTGAATGTTGGTCTCTTGATTTGCTCATTACTCAGACTTCTTAGTTGGGCAGTTGCATCTGACATTTACCTTTGAGCCTGAACAACTGTCTGAATTCAGAGCTTTCAGCTGAGTTGTGTCTCAGTGTTTAACAGAAATTAATACTAGCTGTTAAACATCTCAGCTGCTAATTAAATGGACGTTTCTATGTTGTGTGATGTATGTCCATCCATATCTTTACTTTGCAGACAAACAGAATTTCATTAAGGCACTTCAGTAACTGTAAAGGGACAGAAACAGCATTTTGGGATATTTTGGGTTTAGTGAATTATGTCACTGTCTTGTAGTGATTACTAAATACCTTAATGATATGTCTGGTGGAATTTATCCTAGTTTTGGCAGGGCCATTAGGATGATAAACAGCTCAGCAAGGAAGAGTAAATTACAGCTGAGTTCAGAAGTGTTGCTTGAATCTTTTAGGTCCATAGTTGCTGTAAGTTATTACAAGGATGTGTAAAAAGAGCTAGATAACTTTGTATACAAGTCTATTTGTCAGACATACTGCACATCAAACACTGATTTAAGCTGCAGTTCTTTTATATGATCAATGTGGAAAGGCTCCTTTTCCCAGCCTCTTCTCATATTTTCAGTTAGCAGCTGGCATTGACTTTGGTTTCCTGGGTTTTGTGTCAGCTTGAAGAGTGGATGCTACCTAGTGGTTGAAGCAGGGGACGGATTGGAGGTGACAAGTCAGGACATCTTGCCTCTGTTCTTGCCTATTCCTACTTGTTGTGCAACCTTGAACTGAAGCACATTTTACCTATGGTTCTGAGATAGAGTTAATTACCCTGCAAAATGCTGAGGATTAGACAATTAAGTTATCTAAGGGAATTGCACAATGATTAAGCCTTAATTTGCTTTGTGATTTCTTTGTTTCTCATTAACCCTGCTGAAGCAGGACCTTTGAAGTGAAAATCAAAGGTGGATATTGTTTTCAGAAGTGTAGAGGGCTGAATAAGCCCGCTGTGACAGGGCTTTGCAGAGCTCATGGTTTTATACTGGCCTGGGGCAAAACCCAGGACCGTGTGCTGGGTAACAGGTTGTCACACTGCTGCAGTCCACTGATTTTTTTGTTTGCTTGCTTTGTTGTGGTTTTTTGTTTGTTTTTTGGTTTTGTTTTGTCTGTAGCAGAGCAGCTGTTGGGAGAACAGTCAAAAGCAGTGGGGGAAAGATCAGATCTGCTGGCCATGTTTGATTTGCTTAAATGTGCAATTATCTGTAACATATTAAGAGTCCAGTCAAGCTCATTTATAATTTCCCTCATGGTCTTTGTGGAGTTGTTTCATTGCAGACGTAGGACTGATTTTATTTTGGTTTATTTGGTGTTCACACTAATGTTTACTCTCTAATTCTGGTGTCTGCAGGTGTTGTGATGACTGGAATGAGCCAGTTTTCTTGGTTAAAATTATTAATGACAATGCAACATCAGATTTGCTGCAATACTCTTTGGCCATACCGAGTAATTCTCCCTCTGGTGTTGGGTCATGCATATATATTTGTGTACTAAACTCCTCCTGTAAGTGTATTAGGGAGGAAACAGTAGGACTGATCCTTTTTCTTTGTTTCCCAGCAAAGTGAACAAGACTAATTTCACTGAAAGCTGTAGTTATGCTAATATAACACTAGTGTAGGAGGAGAACTGGGCCCAATCCAGAATGATTTGGTTTTATCAGTTAGAAATTAGGACTGTTGGAGGTTTAAGTGGCAATAAAAAATGAAAGTGAGAAGTGATTTAATGATAGAAGTATAAATAGATCTTTTTTAAAAATTGGAGATTGCTCCAGCAGTTCACGTGTAGGCAAAATTAACAAAATCCATGATGTTTGCAAGGGGGGGAAAATGTACCGTGTTCAGCTGACATGGGGCTAGGGATTCAGTGGGAGTTAGCAGGCAAAAGCAGCAGCCCTTTTAAAAAGCATTGTAGGAGTTACAGTGTGTGATGCTGGGGGTCACTCTGTCCCATTATACCAATTCCTTCTGGTATTAAAAAGTTACTTCTGTGCTCTACAAAACGACATCGTGTCTGTGTTGAATATTCTTAAATACAATGGAAGACTGTATTTGGAGAGAGGAATCAGAATACTACACATATAAAATACACACACACACACATATAAACATGCACAGGTAATATTGTTACTGCTAGAGTCCCTCAATTTGAGGAAAAATAGCAGTGGCTGTGTGCACTAGTGAGAGATATATTCATGTAGAAAAATTATATTTTAAGCTACAGTGAAGGCCTGTCAAAACTAAGGCATAATAGCTTGTGTTCTTAACAAGAATATCTCATAATTTAGATTAGAGCCATTTAGCTTGGAAAAGACCTCTAAGAACACCAAGCTCTGCCAAGTCCAGCACTAATCCATGACCCCAAGTGCCACATTTGTGTGTCTTTTAAATCTCTCTAGGGATGGTGACTCAAGCACTGGAACAGGCTGCCCAGGGCAGTGGTGGACAGCCCTTCCAGTGAAGGAATTTCTCCCAATATCCAATCTAAACATTCCCTGGAGCACCTTGAGGCCATTTCCTCTCCTGTTGCTTGTTACCTGGGACAAGAGACTGACACCCACCTGGCTACACCCTTCTTTCAGGCAGTTGTAGAGAGTGATAAGGTCCCCCTTGAGGCTCTTTTTCTCCTCCCTCAGCTGCTCCTCATCAGCCTTGTGCTCCAGACCCTTCCCCAGCTCCACTCCCTTCTCTGGACACACTGCAGCCCCTTGGTGTCCTTCTTGTCATGAGGGGCCCAGAACTGACCACAGGATTCAAGGTGTGGCCTGAGCAGTGCCCAGCAGGGGTGGACGGTCCCTGTCCTGGTCCTGCTGCCACCCCATGGCTGGGACAGGCCAGGTGCCATCGGCCTCTTGGCCACCTGTGCACACCTGGCTCCTGTTCAGCTGCTCTCTACCAGCACCCCCAGGGCCTTTCC
>VZTZ01045186.1:0-28606 GCA_013400955.1 Drymodes brunneopygia | reverse complement strand
CTGATCCATCACTGATCCCATCATCCCAGCACCCTTTTTGGGAAGTGCCAGCACCAAACCCCCTCAGGCATCCCCCTCCATCCCCCTGCAATTCCCAAACCCCGTGGCTTTACCTGGGCCTGGCTCTGGAGCCAAACCCAGCCGTTCCTCCCTCCCAGCCTCCTCCTTCTGTTTGTTTATAAAAAAATCCTCCATGGCTTCCACATTCATTAGCAGTTTGCCATCTGCTGTCTTAATAAAGTAATAAATGAGTGTCGTGGTGAGTTTCTTGATGGGCTTGAAAAGCTTCATTTGCATAAGTATTTTCATCCAGCTCTTCTAATTCTGCTCCCTTTCATCTGCAACGTGTCCTGACTCTTTCTGTTCCTGGAGGTCTCTTCCAGAATGCTGCTAATGATGGGACAGGTGCTGGTAAAAAATTTAAAAAGCCATTGCAGGATCCCAGGTTGGTGTGTCCTGGATGACTTTCAGAGCCTGGATGACTTTCAGATGACTTCTTTTAGTAAGAAGAGAGCATTGTTCTTGCTAAAGCAACAAGAGGCTTCTTCCCACCACATCTGCACCTTCCAAGGCACGGAGCTCAACCAGAGCAGGGTTTGCTTGGTTTCAAAGCAGGGCAGGGTTTGTTCACTGGGTGCTGCTGATTTTAGGTCAGATATGTTTTAAAAAGCCCATTTTAGCCGCTGGCATTCCTTCCCCCAGGTGGGTTGATGCAGCTGGGGGGGTTGATGAAGGCTCAGGGCACTTCTGAAGGGGTTCAGGGCTTCAGCAGAGGGTTCAGGACTGTTCCCTGCTGCCTTTCTCTGTGCTCATCAAGCATTCCTCACTCCTGGCAAGGGTGGCCCTGGCTGTGGATGGGTTTGAACATCCAGCTCAAGGCTCCTCCAGGCCTGCCCTGGGCCAGGAATCAGCTTTTGCAGGCAGGTTTAGCTCAGGTGTTTTGTGGGCAGGAGGGAATCAGCTGCAGCTAAAGAACCTTCCTGAACTCAGGCTGAAGGGGCTGCACTCTGCAGGGGCCCTCCCTGCACTCCTGCTTTAAATGCTGCTTTAAATGCTGTTTTCATGGAATTTCCTGAGGTGGAAGGGGCTCACAGGGATCATTGATCCAGCTCCTGGCCCTGCACAGACCCCCCAACAATCCCCCAGGACAGCAATCCCACCCTGGAGCTCTGGCAGCCTCGGGGCTGTGCCCATTCCCTGGGTAGCCTGGGCAGTGCCCAGCACCCTCTGGGGGAAGAACCTTTTCCCAAAATCCAACCCAAACCTCCCCTGGCACAGCTCCAGGCCGTTGCTCAGGTGCTGTCCCTGTCACCCAGGGCAGAGCTCGGTGCCTGCCCCTCACCAGCAGCTGTAACTGAGCTGAGTCTCCCCTCAGCCTCCCCTGCTCCAGCTAAACAAACTGAGGGCCCTCAGCTGCTCCTCGGGTGCTTTCCCCTCTAAAAAAGGGCTTTATTCCCTTGTTTTGGGGAGGTTTTTCCAGCAGAAGTGCCACCACGCCCTCTCTCTGCTCCTGCCAGCCCTGCCCTGGCTGTCCCCAGGGTTTGTGGCCCCTGCACCCCTTGTTGGATGAATTTGGGGGCTGTGACTGGGCAGCATCTCCCTCAGGGCTCCGTCTCCAGCAGGACCAGAGCATCCTCTGCATCTCCTTTGGAGTTTTTATCCATCAGAGGGGTTCAGTGCCAGGCTCAGGGGACAGGAACAGCCTGGCACCACCAGGAGCTCCTGACCCCGCTCTTCAAACGCACCCATCGGTGCCAAACAGGGGTTAAAAACCATCCCCATGACCTGAGAATGGCCAGAGGATAGAACCTGGGCTTCAGGTGATTCAGGGACGTGGCCACAGAAGCCACAGGTGACATTAAAGTCCCCCAAAAAGCTGTGCTGTCCCAGCCCAGGCAGTTCCAGGTAGGGGCTGAAAGCAGAATCTGACACTAACAGCTGGCTGGGTTTTTTTTTTGCATTGGTTTTGTGGCTTTCTTTTTTTTTCTTTTTCTTTTTATTTTTTTTTTCCCCTGACAAATAGTGGATGTGCTTAAAAAATGCCGTTTCAGAAGTTTTTGTGAATCAGTAAATAGTTTCAGCTGGGGAAAAAAAATAAAAAAAGAAAGTCAAAGAGGGAGATGAAAGCGCCCGAGTTAAAGGCAAATAATTTAATTCCAACTTTTTGCCAGACACACCATTTGTTTTGGCAATCTGGGTATAAATTATCATTGGAGGAAAGAATGAAAAGCACCAAGGTTAACTGCAGTGAGGTGAGGAGGTGTGGGGAGTGTGTCAATTTTTTTATTCTTTTCTTTTCCCATTGTTCCTGTTCACCCTTTGATTTTTGAGAGGAAAACAATGAGGCATTTCAATCTGGTGAGTTTCCAGACAAAGCTCTTTTCCTGATGACTGGTCAAAAATAAATGTTTGGAAAGTCTTTGTGGGCAGAGTGGAGAGAAGAGAGGATTTGGGTTGGGAGGGGCATTAAACCCATCCTGTCCCACCCCTGCCATGGGCACCTCCCACTGTCCCAGGCTGTTCCAAGCCCCATCCAGCCCAGATTTGGGCATTTCCAGGGATCCAGGGGCAGCCACAGCTTCTCTGGGCACCCTGTGCCAGGGCCTGCCCACCCTCACCCTCAAAATCTTGCCTGTCCTGTCTCATGGAGGAACATCTTCAGAGTTTTTGAACATTTCTGCTGCCACACCTTTCCCTTCAGCTCTTTGCCTTTCCACCTCAGAAACTCCAGAAGGTTTAATGTGAAAAAAACCCTCCTATTTTTATTCAAAGTGCAAGGCATTGGGGATGAAATCAAAGCGTTTTCCTGTTAGTCAGGAGGAGTTTGGTCCACAGGGGAAACTTCCTGAGGGTTTTCCAGAATCTCACCCTGAGAGATTCCTGTTTTCCTCCTGGACATGCAACACCTGGCAAGGAAATGTGGGAGCTGCCAGGATGAGCCAAATTCCCTGACAGGAGCAGAGTGCCCTGAGCCCCAGCTCTTTCCCAAAGCCAACATTTCCCTTCCCCAAACATCCAGGGGAGTGGATCAGAAATGCCAGCTCTGCTTTCCCATCCATTAAGTGCTGGGCTCTGGGAGAGCTGACAAATCACAGAGCTTTGCAGTGCACACGGATTTCTGCTGCTTCTGCAAACTCCACCAGGATAAACAAGGACATTTTTCATCCACTTTAGGAGCAGTGATAGCAGCTTTTGATTTTAATTTGAGCTGGGATTTTCTCTGTAACACAACCTTTGACTCCTCCAGCTCTGGTTCTGCCTGGAAGGGCTCTGGAAAGCTCCATCCAGAGCGTTCATCCCAGCGTATTTTGAATTCCCAAACGTGCCAGGTTGAAAGATGCTGTGGTCAGGAGATAAATGTGCTTCTGATGCCTGAAGGATTTTTTTGCTTTTTCTCCTAAATCCCTTTCCCACAGTTCCCTATCCCCACAGGTATCAGCAGGCACACTTGGGATGCTTTAGGGCTGAGAACTCAGCCTGGTTTCTGGGTGTCCTGCAGGAGCCCAAAGAGCCCAGAGCTGCAGAGGCAGGAGAGCAAACATTCCATTGCTGGGAGAACTCAAGGGCCCCTGGCAGGACAGATTCTGGAAACTGGGAGTGAGCCCAGCCCAGCCCCTGATTGGGCCCTCTCGTTAGATATGCTAATGAGTAAGGGCTTTAATTGTACCCTCAATTATGGGGAAATGGCATTGCTACACGTGTCACCTGGGTGAAGCAATGCATGGAATGGGATCCTGTTAAATACCGAGGGAAACGACCCCCAACCCTCTGACCCTGCCTGGGCTTTGATTTCCTAAGAGCAGGAAAAAGGCATCACTCCAAAGACTCCCCTTTTCCCAGGGTTTCAGGCAGCAGCACCTCAGACCCCTCTCAGTCACAAACCACGAGACAGAAGCATCTCTGCTTTAGTGCCCTGGATTGGAACTGGCAGGATTGAACAGAACTGACAGGATTTAATAGAATTGACAGGATTTAATAGAATTCCCTCTCACCTCGGGCAAGAACAACCGAGACATCTCAGATATTTGAAAACAATTAATCCCCCTGAGTGAGGACAGGCTGCTAAGAGGAGCAGCTCCCTCCCAGCAGGGCTGGGATGTTTCTCTGCCAGGGGCCCCCGTGCAGCCTCTCCCCACCCCACAGGCCCTGGCACAAGGATCCAGCTCCCAAATCCACCTGCAATCAACGTTTCTTCTCTCTTCTGCTTGATGCAAATGATGTAGGTTTATCTGGTCTGCACACCTGGCAGTTTCCAGCAGTGAGGCAAAAATCTTGGAAAGGTGGAGAGAGGTTGTGAAAAGGCGAAATGATGGAGGCACAGCAAAAAACTGAATTCGGGGTTGTTTGTAGGGGGAGGAGTGGGCTGTCCCTTTATTCACAGAATTGTGGGATCTCCTGGTTGCAAAGGAGCACAGGGATCACCCAGTGCTCTGCACAGACCCCCCAACAATCCCCCAGGACAGCAATCCCACCCTGGAGCTCTGGCAGCCCCGGGGCTGTGCCCATTCCCCGGGGAGCCTGGGCAGTGCCCAGCACCCTCTGGGGGAAGAACTGATGCCTGAAGGGTTTTTTTGCTTTTTCTCCTAAATCCCTTTCCCACAGTTCCCTATCCCCACAGGTATCAGCAGGCACACTTGTGATGCTTTAGGGCTGAGAACTCAGCCTGGTTTCTGGGTGTCCCACAGGAACCCAAAGAGCCCAGAGCTGCAGAGTCAGGAGAGCAAACATTCCATTGCTGGGAGAACTCAAGGGCCCCTGGCAGGACAGATTCTGGAAACTGGGAGTGAGCCCAGCCCAGCCCCTGATTGGGCCCTCTTGTTAGATATGCTAATGAGTAAGGGCTTTAATTGCACACTCGATTGGGGGTGGGGGGACCTGAAAAGCCTCCTCAAAATGAGGGAATAAAGCCATTTTTTAGAGGGAAAAGCACCCCAAAAGCCTCCCCAAAATGAAGAAATAAAGCCATTTTTTAGAGGGAAAACCACCCAAAAAGCATCCCCAAAATGAGGAAATAGAGCCCGTTTTTCGAGGGAAACCACCTGAAGAGCCTCCCCAAAATGAAAGAATAAAGCCATTTTTTAGAGGGGAACCACCCAAACAGCAGCTGAGGGCTCTCAGTTTGTTCACCTGGAGCAGAGGAGGCTGAGGAGACTCATCCCAGTCACGACTTTCCATGAGAGGAAAAGTGAGGGATGACCTTGGCCATGGCCCCAGAGCTCCAGGAAATTTAAAAAAAAAAACCCTTTTTTTACATTTCAAGGCACGGATTTCCATCTCCTGAAGAAAAGCAGCCTCCCATCCTGCTGCAAGTGGCTGACACGGGTTAATGAATTGCCCAAGAACTCATTTGTCAATCCGATAATTAGTTTATGAATAACAATTAATTAAAACTCGGATCCCCCCAGAAACGCAGCGTGTCATCCTGCCCCCGGCTTCTGATTGATCTTCCCCCAGGAATATTGCCAAGGCCTCAGAGACACATCCACGGGAAAAATGAACTGGGATCTGGCACAAAAGCTGTGTTTTAGTGAGGGATTGATGGAGGGGAAATGCGATTATTAATGATTGCCACGTGGAATTGCTGTGATTGTGGGCTGCATCCTGGGGGAGGGACACACCACTCACACAACTGGCACAGCAGAGATTGTCACCAGCTCCCTCCAGGGCAGGGCAGTGTCACCCTGATTTTNGCTGTGTTTCTCACTTGTGGAATTTCAGAGGTGGTGACCTCTTTGTCCAATCCATAACTGTCTGTAAAAAGGTATAAATATAAGAATAAAGAGAGGCTGGGGCTCTTTTTGCTCTCTGCCCAGCCTTGGTGGCTGAGCTCCTGAGTTACCTGATTGTTTTGTGTCTGACAGAGTGACAGGGCAGGGCACAGGGGGGTCCTGGAGGACCCAGAATGTCCCCAATGGGGTCGGGATGTCCCCACCAGAGAAGGGAACTGAACCTCCCAGGCTGGAGTTGCTGCTGGCAGTGTCTGCTGGCTGTGGACACAGAGATGGTGGCACTTGGGGTCATCCTGACCCAAATCATCTCAAAATCATCATCATTGTTCTTGTTTCAACAAGCACTGAAAGCACAAGAAACCTGAAATTCTCAGGAGCAAAAAACCCATTAGAAAGTGGTAAAAAAATGCTCCAAAATTCACCCCCCCACACCCTTCCCACTGAAGGAAAAACACCGAGCAGGAGGCCCAGGTTCTGAAAAGGAGACAAACATTTCACTTCGTGTCAATGGCAAATTTTAGTTGACTAAAAATAGTGTTTTTAAAGGGAGTCTTCATCCCACTTACAAAGGAGCAGCACCAATCTTGTTTCAGTGTGACATGTGCCATTTTGCTTCTGAATTTTTTTGGTGCAGCAGCTGAGGCAGAATATTCATTATTTCCCCAATCTCTATGCAACCAAGTGTTAGTTTAAAAAAAATTAAATCTGAGCTAGGCCAATACCTTTTGTCTGCTTTTCAGTAGCTGAGATAAACCTAGACCAGCTCACAGCTGTACTTGCTCTGCTTTTTAGCCTCCCTCTGAATCTGCCTTTATTATTTTCGAAACGATTTCAGGCTGATTCTGCATTTCTTCCCGTGCTCAAAAAGGAGATAATTTGGGTTCTTGATTGGTTTTTGTGTACAAAATTTTAAATTATTTCGAGTAAGTGAGGCAATTCCCGAAGAAACAAACAGTAACGAGTGAGGAGTGGCTGTAGCAGCAGTCAGGCTTTGTCCCTGCTGTGCCCTGGGCTCTGGGCAGGCTAAACAAACCCCTGTGAGGGATGTCTGGTGTTGATCCCATCCCTGTGTGCCCCCTCCCACTCAGGATATTCCAAAATTCCAGGATTTTCTGACCCAAAGCTCCCCTGCACCCCCGGCACTCAGGCCTCTGTTCCCAGGACTGTTCACAGCTCCCCTTTTTCCTTACAAACCCTTTTGCCCTCGCTGTCCTCAGCCTTCTAAAACCTCACAGGAAGCTTAGGATTCCCATTAGGGAATTGCCATTAAGGAATTGCCATTAAGGATTTCAGGAATTTCATGCCCAGAGCAGAGCCCAGCACACAGGGATGTGCTCAGGAATGAGGGCTGTGCTCACCCAGGGCTGGGCTGGGAACTGCTCCCAACAGGAATTGCAGGGAAGCTGCACCTGGGGCAGCTTTTCCTTGCCTTCCAAACCATTACAAACCCAGAAAGCCCCAATTTCCTGCTCCAAATGCCGCAGACTTTTCCCCCAGAAAAAGCACTTTCAAGCACTAAAATCAGTTTTAATTCTGCCTTTCAATAACGATGAGGAATAGCATGTGATTGTCAGAAGGCTCCTGAGATCACACACAGCCAGGTTTGAAAGTTTGTTTGATCTTCTCCTTATTTTTCTCCCAGTCCTTAAACTTGGTGCTCCTTCCTCCATGTGAAGAATTCTTTGAACTGCTTGAATGGGCCAGGCCGTGCCCTCCTTCTCTGATGCCAAACATCACCCCGAGATCCAGCCCCTCTCTGATTGCCTTCCTAATGACCTGGGAAACTGTTGCTCCAGGCATCTTCCCTGTCTCCCCACTCGGGCTGGAAAACAAGAAAATAAATACTTGTCCATCAAAGGAAGAGAGGGGAAGATGAGCACAGAATATCCCCAGGGGTTCCTGGGAGAGCCACCTGAAACCAGGCAGGAGGTGAGACCCAGACAGGAGAATTCTCTCACCTGGCTGTCTTTTCCTTCAGCTCCACAGCCAGAGGAAGTTTGGCAGCTCCCAGAAAAGTTCTGAGCTGTTTGGACGCAAATATTGGGAAAAAGATGGCACAGCCCAGAAAGCCAAAAACATCCTGGAGAGGAGATGGCACAGCCCAGGAACACAAACAAATCCTGGGGAGGAGATGGCACAGCCCAGGAACCCAAAAACATCCTGGAGAGGAGATGGCACAGCCCAGGAACCCAAAAACATCCAAGAGAGGAGATGGCACAGCCCAGGAACCCAAAAACATCCAGGGGAGGAGATGGGACAGCCCAGGAACCCAAACAAATCCCAGGGAGGAGATGGGACAGCCCAGGAACCCAAAAACATCCAGGGGAGGAGATGGCACAGCCCAGGAACCCAAACAAATCCCAGGGTGCATCCAAAGCTGTGGGGAGCAGATCCAGGGAGGGAATTCTCTCTCTCTGGGGAGGCCCCACCTGGAGCAGTGCCCAGTTCTGGTGTCCCCAAGAGGAGAAGGACAAGGAGCTGCTGGAACAATTCCAGAGGAGAGCTGGAAGGTGATGAAGGGACTGGAGCACCCCTGGAGCCAGGCTGGGAGAGCTGGGAATGCTCAGCCTGGAGAGGAGGAGGTTGAGGGGAGACCTCAGAGCCCCTTCCAGGCTCTGGAGGGGCTGCAGGGAACCTCCTCAGGAGTTGAAGTGAGAGGGTAAAAAGGAATGGGTTCAGACTGAAAAAGGGACATTCAGGTGGGATGTGTGGAAGAAGAGCTGAGTTTTTCACCTGGAGGGGCGTTCATCCTGTTCCTTGTGAATTTTGGGCTTAAATAAATCAATCAGCTTCTTGTTTATCTCTGAGAAATCTGGCTTTTCTTTTCCTTTCCCTAAATACCACACATCCTCTCCGAGTGCCAAGTTAATTGTATGGGCGTTTAGTATTAAATATGTTAATTGGTTTATGATTTTAAATTAATTAAAGAGTGGTCTTCTGGGAAATTTAGCATCTCCTGTCAAACCACTTTGTTGTTTGTAACGAGTCCAAAATCAAAATATCCCATCCTTCTTCAACTTCCTGCGGAGTTAAAACTCATTAAATTGTATTAATTTCTTTATTTTTAATTTAACCATAGATTGACTTTTTTTTCCCCCCTCTCAATAATTGGCTGCAGCTTTTTGGTGCCTTTGTCACCAGAGCCAAGGATAGATTTGTGTTATTAGTGAGGAATTCTTTGCCCTGCTAAATCTGCCACCTCTTTTCTGCCTGGATGGAGTTTGAGCTGTGGGTTCCCACTTCAATCCGTGTCTTTGAGCCCCTCCAAAATCCCTTTGGGAGAGAGAAGTGCCCTTCACCCCATCCTGTGGCAGATTCCTGAGGGAGGCTGGAGGGGTAAAGCTGAACTGAGAAAGCTGAACTGAGTTTTCTCTGCTGACTCAAAAGGAGATTCAGTGGCCAGAGGGATGAAACATCAACAGAGCTGATTGAGGTGAGCTCCTTCCTGAGCCAATGGAGCAGCATTCCCATTAAACCAGGGATTGGGATGGATCTCTCCTCACATTTTTCTTAACAACTCGCAGACAAAACAAAATGCTCCTTGATCTCTGAGCTCTGTCTCATCTGAATGTAAATTGGAAAGCAAAAACAAACAGCAAAACCAACTTGAATCCCAAGTTCTGCTCCGTGGGAAGGAACAACTCCCTGGAAACGGCACAACCAACACCCTCAGCCCATGGAAGGTGGAGAGGGGCCCTTCCCTGTCGCCCTGATTTTTCTAGAGTGCTGTGTTTAGAGTTGGTAGCAAAGGCTCTCACAGATTTTGTGCAAACAATCCACGTTTCTATAATCAGTCAAGGATTGGTTTGTCCTTTGGGTGTTGTTTTTCATTCTTCTTTCTGGGCTGGAGAATGTGATGGGCTGTGTTTCTCACCTATGGAATTTCAGAGGTGGTGACCTCTTTGTCCAACCCATAACTGTCTGTAAAAAGGTATAAATATAAGAATAAAGAGAGGCTGGGGCTCTTTTTGCTCTCTACCTGGCCTTAGTGGCTGAGCTCCTGAGTTGTCTGAGTGTTTCGTGTCAGACAGAGCGACACTTCCCAGCCTTGCTCTCAGTTCAAAACTCACCTGCACAGCCCAGGTCACCCTTTTTCCTACCCAGGGTGGGGTCACCATCCCTGGAAGGGTTCAAAAACCGTGGGGATGTGGCCCTTGAGGACGTGGTGTGGATGTGAGCACGGTGGGGCTGGGGTGTGGTTGGGCTGGATGATTCCTGGAAGCCTTTTCCAGCCTTCAGGACTGTGTGATTCTGTCCCTGTGTGCTGCTCCCTGCTCCTCCCAGCAGCCTCCCAGCTCTTACTGGTGTTGCTGGTGCTGCCTCATTCCCTCTCCTCCTGCCTGTCCGACCCCAGCTCCAGGGCAGGGCTGGCCCAGGGATTTTCTGGATGCAGTACGGAGCAGCCAAACTCCTCTGCACTCAGAAAAAGTGGGAAAATGAGCTGCTCTTCCCTGAGAGAACAATCTTTTCCCTGCCCTCAGCAGCAGGTGAGCAGCTCAGAGCTCTGCCAGCTGAGCCCCCTCTCCCCACCCAGGGGATCAGCTCTTCTGGCACAGAGCAATTCTCCCTCACGGATGAGATAATGGAAAAATAACAAAAACAAGAAGAGTTCCCAAGTGGCAGCTTCCTTTATTGCCTGGGTTGTTCTCTTCCCCCAAATCTGAGAGTGTGAGAAGCTCACAGAGCTGATTTAAATCCGAGTGTGTGAGGCTCACAGACAGGATCAGTGCCCCATCCTTGGTCCAGGATCTCCTCCTCCTCCTCCTCCTCCTCTCGTGTTTCAGAGCCAGGCTCAGAGGGGATGAAGCAGCACAGGGTGGGAGCAGGAAGGATTTGGGATTTACCCTCCTCCTGCAGAGATCAAACCCTATAGATCCTATAGCCCCATCCTTTGTCCAGGATCTCCTCCTCCTCCTCCTCCTCCTCCTCCCGTGTTTCAGAACCAGGCTCAGAGGGGCTCTAAAGCTCAGGCCCAGAGGGGATGAAGCAGCACAGGGTGGGAGCAGGAAGGATTTGGGATTTACCCTCCTCCTGCAGAGATCAGCCCCAGTTTGGACACAGGGCTGGTCTAGGTTGGCTTGAGCCCGAGCCTGTCTTGTCCCTGCCCTAAGCTGAGCCTTCTCAGGAGCTGGTGGGTCCCTGAAGGTCCCAGCCAAGGCTTGGTGCCCATCCCACCACGAGCTGGGCTCTGTCAGTGCCCCCCACTTGGGCACAGCTCCTCTCTGGCCCTGTGAGCCCGGCCAGCACCCCAGGACAGAGGGGTGGCTTCCATCTCCTCCCCACCAGCGAGCTCCAAGGCTGAGTGCACAGTTAATTCCCAGGGAAATTGTCTTTCCCCGTGGTTGGTTTTGTCTCCTGGCAGTGCACAGAGACGGCTCCATTATCTGCTCGTGCCAGCGCTGGTGGTGCTGAGATGGCTCTAATTAAAGGCAGGCTGAGCTGTAGGTACAGGAGATCTTAATTACACGTGTGTGTGATTAAAGCACCGAGCGAGATGTGAGGGTCCTTCCCTTCCCCTCGGAGCCAACAGATCAAAGAGCAAACACAGAAATGCGAGCTGAGCTTCCTCCAGGGCTGGTTTGTCACCAGCCTGCGCTTGGGTTGGAGCCAAACCCGGAATAAATCAAATAAAGAGGGGTGGGGCTGGTGCTGCAGCAGGGACAGCAGCTCAGGGGGGGCTCAGGGATGGAAGCTCAGCGGGGCAGGGGCTGCAGCCTCTCCCTGCACAGGTACAGCCACACCTGGCACCTCCAGCAGCACCTGGAGTGCCCAGCTTGCAGCCAGGACTGCTCTGAACGGTTTCATTTGTTGGCTTCTGCTCCCAGCTGGGAAGAGGCAGCTCTGCCCTGGTTCTGTCCCCCTGTGCTGGGAGATCGTCTAAGCTCAGGTGTTCTCAGCAGAGCCTGTCCATGGAAAAAGTCTGATATGGGGAGAAAAAAGAAATAAATGGTTTAATAGTCCAGCCTGGATTAGTTTGGGTTTTATCCCAATCTCCTTGGATTCACCTGATCCAAACAGAGGCTTCAAACTCCCCCCAAAGCCAGTGTGTAAATTCAAGAAACCCCTCCATACACCGCAGTTCATTGGAACAAAAAGAAAGATGAGCTGACACATAAATTCCTACAAATTGGAGCTGATGGGAGTGGAAAAGGCTGATGGTGAATTGGAAGGATATTCCTGTGTTGAGGGTGGAAGTGTCACCTCAAGAGGACGCCTTTTAAGCTCCAAAAAGGTTAAATTTGAAGTCCAACCCGCTGATAAATAAAATATTCCTGAACTCTGCGTGGCTGCAGGAAGAGCTGGAGATTAGCACAGCCTGGAAGGAAAAGCCAGCCCATGTGTGGGTGGGCAGAGGGGGCTGTGCTTGGCACATCCTGGGGAGAAAAGGTTTAAGGAAAACCTCAGAGACTCAGGAAATCTTGAGCTGGGCACGCCTGGGATGCTGGAATCAGGATCTGCTGGATGTTTAAGGAAAGCCTCAGAGATTCAGGAAATCTTGAGCTGGACACGCCTGGGATGCTGGAATCAGGATCTGCTGGATGTTTAAGGAAAGCCTCAGAGACTGAGGAAATCTTGAGCTGGGCATGCCTGGGATGCTGGAATCAGGATCTGCTGGATGTACCTGGATGCTGTGAGGGCTGAAAGCAGAACCAGCCCTGCTCCCTGTCTAACAGGAGGCACATTCCCATGGGCTGGAGCCTCCCAGGGAGGGCTGGGGTGTCCAGGGTGGCCCTGGGGCAGCAGCAGGGCACTCACTCAGGCCTGTGCCCAAAGCACATCACCCTCCAGGAGCCTCTTGATGCTTCACAGGCTCCTCCTGAGCCCACTCCTCTGCCAGATCCCCCCATGACCCTGGATGGGACCAGTGCAGGGGGTGGGCAGAGCTCCAGGGCCTCCTTCCCACTGGGATGGGTCTCTGGGAGGCACTGCTGGCACTGTCCCCCCGTGGGGACACCAATCCCCCTTCCCATGAGCTGCCCCACGCTGTCCACGCCTTCAACTCCTGCTTGATTTCATTGATGGGATGAACCCAGAGCTCAGCACCTTCTGCAGCTCCCATCCTGCTGAGAGGGAGCTCATTAGAGGGGATTATGGCAAATGAAGTCCGAGGAAATGAAGGGAACTCATTAAAACAGGATGATTTTCGCTGGCAGCTCGCACTCCTCAAAGCACGGAATTCCAGGAGTCCTGGGCTTTCCAACCTGCTCAGAGACACCCAGGAGGGGGCTTTGAGGGCTTGGGGGCTGCTGCTTTTCTTCCCAGTCAATCCCAGCGCAGGCTGAGTGAGAACATCAGGAAAAGGGGAGATTCCTGCCCCAGGAGCTGCCTCCTTGAGTGACTGCAAGAAGAGAAATTCCACCTCCAGCTCCCAGTGGGATCTCCTGCCTTCTCCCCACAGCACAGCAGCTCCAGGTGCCCTTGCTGGGCTGGCTCCAAGCTGTCCCTGCACAGTTCCCCAACAAAGCAGCCGCCTGCCAGCCAGGAAACTTCCAGCCTTTTTTTATTTCATTTGATCTCCTCGAAGGTCTGGAGCTCGGTGCCAGGCGGAGAGCGCAGGTGCTGCAGCAATTAGGAGTGCAGGACTTGCAGGGAGCCACTGAACACCCCAATTATCTGCTCTGACAAGGGCTCAGCTCTCCCCCACAGCTGCTCTCTCCATTTCCAGCAGCTCCTTTGGAAACCCTGCCCGTGGATTGCTCTGGGAAAGCTGCCCGTGGCACTTCTGGTTGCCCAATTAGCTCCATCCCTGCCTGGGCCCTGTCCCATCCGATTGAATCATTCCCTGCTGCACAGGGGGGGGGTTTGGCCAGCCCCTCGCAGGGCAGTGGGGTGGCCCTGCCTGCAGCAAGATGGCAAAGGCAGCAGGTGAGCTCTGGAAGGAGAAGTGGAGTGTTGTACTGTCAGACACGAAAGAAACACGCAGGCTGCAGAGCAGCAGCCAGGACCACCAGGCAGGACCAGTAAAAAGGCCTGCCTTTCTTTATTTTCTCATATTTATATCTTTTTTTTAAGACAATCGTGGATTGGTCAAAGAGGTTACCACCTCTGTAAGTTCACAGGATAAAGACATGGTCAATCATCTTTCTCCACCCCAGGGGAAAGGAATGAAAAGCAATCTGAAAGTTCAAAACAATCTTGGCCAGTTAGGAAAACAAGGGCTGTGTTTATAGAAAATGCATGGGAACTTCTACTGCAAAATTCCAACCATGGAACACTGCAAAAAGCAGGGCAGCAGCGTGGCAGCAGGGGAGCTCTGGGAGGAGAAGTGGAGTGTTGTACTGTGGGACACAAAAGAAACACGCAGGCTTCAGAGCAGCAGTTTGAACCACCAGGCAGGAGCACTAAAAAGGCCTGCCTTTCTTTATTTTCTCATTTTATATCTTTTTAAAGACAATCGTGGATTGGTCAAAGAGATTACCACCTCTATAAGGTCACAGGATAAAGACATGGTCAATCATCTTTCTCCGCCCCAGGGGAAAGGAATGAAAAACAATCTAAAAGTTCAAAACAATCCCGGCCAGTTAGGAAAACAAGGACTGTGTTTATAGAAAATGCATGGGAACTTCTACTACAAAATTCCAACCATGGAACCCTGCAAAAAGCAGGGCAGCAGGGGAGCTCTGGAAGGAGAAGTGGAGCTCGCGTCGATCCCACAGAAAAAGAGGGATTCAATCCCAGCCTGGAGATTCCAGGGAATGTTCCATGTGACAGACACAGACAGGACAGACAGGACAAGAGGGAATGGCTTCAAACTGGCTGAGAAAAGGTTTAGGTTGGGATATTGGGCAGGACAGCCCTTTCTGATATCCTGGAGGGGGACACAAGCAAGGAAATGATCCCAGTCCAGTGCAGCCCGTGGTGGGAAGAGGTTCCCAACCGTGGTCATTCAAACAGCAAAAAAAGGAAGAATATTTTCTTCCAAGAAATAACTCCCAGCAAAGGAAGAGACTGCGATTTCTGAAGAGCTTCCATGCGTATTTTAAACCCGGCTTTGGGAATCCAGCCATCTGTCCAAATATTGAAATTCCTCAGCCGTTCTGAGTGGGCGTTCATCAGGCAAAAACATCCCAGGGAGCTCCCACGCCTGCTGTGTTCCTGGGCTTGGGCCACAGCCAAACACCATTGACACAATTTTCTTGCTTTTGCATCTTAGCATTACTTTTTTTGTTGTTGTTGTTGTTTTTTTGGCCGCAGATCATCTCGGAGTGGGAGGGAAATGGAGCTGTCAGAGTGGCAGGGTGACGTGTCCTGTGGAGCCACTGCAGGTGGGGACAGCGTTGTCCCTGTGCCCGTGGAGATGGAGGGAAGGAAAGTTCTTCACAGAGGCTCCTTGTTCCCGTCCATGTCCCTCCAGGAAGGGCTGGAGAACCTCAGGAGGGTCTGGCCTGCTCTGCCCCACTTCACTGCCTTTCTTGTCTACTTTGCTTAAAAATAAGTTATTTTTTGCTTTTCTCTTCCGAGTCTGGCTGTCATTTCAAGGTAAGGTAAATAATTAAAGTAGGGGAAGGAGAAAAGTCAGCCCAGGGCCCTCTGTGAGAGGGCTCAGCAGTGCAAGAACAAAATGCTCTCCTGGCAGCTTCAGAAAGGATCCTTCTGCTCTGGAAAGGTCACTCCCCTCCCAGCTGGAGCTGGGTTTTCAAAGCTGTGACTGTGGAAGATGCTGATTTCCAGAGGTTCTGACCTAGAAATGGGGCCATTGCCTTTCCAGACTGATCCAAGAGTGCCGTGACCAGGAACTGTGGGATGTGGAGAGCCCAGGAGGAGGAGGGTGGAGATGTCCTTGGCACTGGCATGGTTGGGAAGGGACTGACTGGGCCTAGGATAAGTGCAGTATTTGACACAGGGGCAAGGACTTCTCAGATGAGACTGGGATGTTCATGGTCCTTCATTCTACAGAGACTGAGACTGNCACCTCTGGGCCTGGGGCTCAGCTCTGGGCCTTCCTGCTTTTCTGGAACACACAGAGTGGAACCCAACAGATGAGGAGCTCAGGTGTCAAACTGCAGGTCTGGAGCAGGGCTGTGGCTGCTGCACCCACAGGAGGCAAAGGATGAACGAGATCAAGGCCTGGCAGGATCCAAGTTTTCAAAGCTGAAAAACTGTGTGACTGTGGAAGATGCTGATTTCCAGAGGTTCTGACCCAGAAACGGAGCCATCGCCTTTCCAGATTGATCCAAAAATGCCAGGAATTGCAGGAGAGGCCAGAAGGAGGAGGGTGGAGATGTCCTTGGCACTGCCATGGCCAGGAAGGGCCCAGGATGAGGAACTGCAGGTCTGGAGGGGAATCGTGGCTGCTGCACCCACAGAAGGCAGAGGATGAACGAGATCCAGGCCTGACAGGACATTTTTGTGAGTGGTGGGATTTCAGCCAGCTCCAGAATCCTGAATTCATCTTCTCCCTCAATCCTGTGGCCGCCAGCCCTTCAGGACCCTTCCAATGTCCCTGTCCAAGGTCCTGGTGTGGGAAGGCTTGTCAGGAAGCACAAAGATTTTCATCTTCCTCCAGTTCCCCAGGAACGGCTGCTGGGCCTGGCACAGCCAGGAGAAGTTGGACAGACCTCGGGGGTTTCACTCAAGCCTTTGGATCTCCAAGATTTGGGATTTCAGGAGAAGCTTTTGGTAGAATGTGGTGGATGAATAAATGAGGAAATCAAGGCTGGAACCCTCAGTGCTCCTGTCCTTTGTGCCAGCCTGGCTCTGAGCTATCCATGCCATCACCTGTGAGGCTTTCCCGATATTTTTGACCAAAAAAAAAAAAACCTGGAAAAAGACCCAAGGATTAGTGGGAAGAAGCAAAGCAGAGTGTGGCAGGCCTGGGGAGTTTCCTTGGCAGAGATCTCTGGGGAAGGAGCAGGCCAGGAGCTCCTGGTGACACATCAGGCAGGTGGGGAATCATTCAATGATGAGGAGAGGTCAACTTTTCTCAAACCAGGAGGCACCAGCTGGGCTTTTCCAGGGGTTTTGTCCAAAGGAGATCATCCATGGCTACATCAAATCCCAGCACTGATAACGTGGCCTCCTGAATGACATTCCCAAATTGAAGCCAGGATGGAATTCTTGTGCTTTTCCACTTTTCTCTGCTCACCAGCACTTGCCCCACCCCCACCTCAATGTTTAGCTTGGTTTGGTTTGTTCATCAACTCAAAGTAAAAAGCTCTTCCTTTTTTTTTTTTTCTTTTTTTTCTTTTTCGTTTTTCTTTTAATCCGAGGATTTGGGAAGTTCACAACACGTTAAATCTCTCTCTAATCTCATAAATATAAATGGCAATATTGTGATGAGCCAAAGAGGTGCAGACAAAGCAGGATCATTAAATCTGAGGCTTTTAATGGATAATGCATTCCTTCATCTGAGACTGATGAGGAGAACTTTGCTTTCTGTATTTTCTGTCTCATGGAGAACTGGGGATGAAAAAAACGAGATGCCTTCAACGCTGCTTTTCTGCAATTCCAAACTCCCAGAACTGCTCACTCTTAGGGAGCTCCATATTCCTAAATTTTGGGCAAGATCTGACTGGGACATGTTGGAAAACCGTGAGATTTGGTGGTCCCAGATGTGAGGAACAGCTGGATCTCGCTGTAGTGGGTTCCATCCACTCTTCACACCAATATTTCTCTGTTCTTCCCTCTTTTTAACAAGGAAAACCTTCCCTGAAGCTCAGCCCTGAATCAGGACACCCAGGGAAGGCGTGGGGGGTTTTTGGGATCCACAGAGGACCTGATGTGCTGTTGAAGATTGTCCTGCTCTGAGAGGAAAAATGGATTAGAGACACCCAGAGCTCCTTTTCATGGAATTGTGGAATGTCCCCAGGCCAGAAGGGACCCACAAGGGCCATCGAGGGCAGCTCCTGGTCAGGACACCCCAACAATCCCACCCTGTGCCTTTTCCATGAGCTTTCTCTCAGCACAAGCCACAAACCCCTCAAACCCCACCTTTCCACAGCCCTCTGAGCTTTCCTGGGGCAGGAGCAAAGGTTGATGGAGTTATCAGTCCATAATTTATTGCCTGGAGCCTCCCACCTCCCCAGCTTCATCCCCAAGGTGCCGTGGCTTCCTCTGGGGCACCCCTGAGGTGACTGCAGCCCATCTCATCCCTCCCTGACCTCCTGCCTTGGGTGTGGCTCCACAAATCCCCGACAGGAGTTGCGGTGAGGGGGTGCCAGTCTCCTCTGCCAGTGCCAGGATGAGAGGAAATGGCCTCAAGTTGGGTCAGGGGAAGTTTAAATTGGAATATGAGGGGAAATTTCTGCAGGGTGAGGGATGGCAGGCATTGGAAGGGGCAGAGGTGGAGTCACCACCCCTGGAAATGTTCAAAAAACAACCTGAGGACATGAGTTAGAGGTGAATGTGGTGGTGAGTGGATGGTTGGGCTTGACCACCTTGAAGTTCCATTCCAACCTCAAGGATTCCATGGATTTGTGCCATCAGCAACGTTTGTTCCATGTGCCACGCCCAGCCTGGCTCAGGTGAGGGTCAGCAGGGCTGGGGCTCCAATTCTGCTGCTGGAAAGAGAGGAGACATGTCACTCTGATTTTTCTAGAGTGCTGTGTTTAGAGTTGGTAGCAAAGGCTCTCACAGATTTTGTGCAAACAATCCATGTTTCTATAACCGGCCAAGGATTGGTTTGTACTTTGGATGTTGTTTTTCATTCTTCTTTCTGGGCTGGAGAATGTGATGGGCTGTTTCTCACCTATGGAATTTCAGAGGGGGTAACCTCTTTGTCCAATCCATAACTGTCTGTAAAAAGGGATAAATATAAGAATAAAGAGAGGCTGGGGCTCTTTTTGCTCTCTGCCCGGCCTTGGTGGCTGAGCTCCTGAGTTGCCTGATTGTTTTGTGTCCGACTGAGCGACAGAGGCACCTGCAGTGCCCAGGGCTGGGGGCAGGATGTTCCTCTGGAGTCACTTTTGGGCAGCTGCAGGATCCCAGCAACATCCATTTATGTAGCTCAGGTTTGATGGTTTAGGTCTGAGCTTTAACTTCCTTTAGAGAGGGAGGAGAAGGAGAAAGGAGAAAGAAAAGGAAGAAGAACCCAAATGATTTTCTCTGTGTGTGTGGAGAGTGCAGTGAATGCTCACCTGGTTCTGTACTGGATCTCTCCTTGCATTTCAGCAGAGAAACTTCTCCTCCTCTGCTGATTTTAGGGACTTCTGGAGCTCCAATTTCCCCAGCCTGAAAGGCAGGAGCAGGCCCAGGATTAGGGATTCAAAGAAGACCCAGAACCCACCAGAAACACCAACATTTGTGGGCTGAAATCCGGCTGAGCTGGAGCTTCATGCACAGAGATGCTTCACGAGACAATTGCTGTGTGGAATAAATTGCTGGGATCCTTTCCCATCTAATTACACCCCAGCCCACGGTGGGATGCTCAGGGTAATCAGGATCAAACACGACCAAGCTGTCTGACAGCATCAAAGGCAGTGTTTGATGGCCAGAAATCCATCCCTGAGCAGACAGCTGTGCACTGAACCAGCCGTGAGATGAAATCCATCCCTCACAGAGTGGGCTCTGAAATCCCCCTCCTCCTCCTCCTCCTGTGCAAACACAGAATTTGCATTGATTCAGGAAGTCTTGCAGCCTTCGAAATTGTGTGTTAATTAAAAATGTTCCCTTCACGGGAGAACAGGGGGAAGGTTTGAGCAGGAATTGCCACAGGTCTCGCTGCAATTCCAGCAGCAGCAGCTGCAGAGAGCCCGGGGATGTCCCTGGGGGCACTGCCAGCCCTCTGGGGCATTCCTGGGAAAGGCAGGAAGGGCTGGCACAGCACTGGGATCATCCCAGACTGCTCCAAAGCTCAGCAGTGCTGCCTGCAGTGCCACAATCGTGGTATGGCCTGGCTTGGGAGGGACCTGAAAGTTAAATGGGACTTTTCATCCCGGTTTTTAATGCTGATGCTTTCCCTTTGAGACAGCAGGATCCAAAAATGATCTTTCAGAGCCCTGCCCTTCCTCCATCCCTGCTGGCGTCCTCTGGATGGGGTCAGGAAGGGCTCTCCAGGGAGGGAAAGCCAAAATAGGGGAGGAAAAGGAGAAATTCAGGGAGTGAGAGACATTTCTAAAGTCATTTTTCAGCCTCACCCAAGGTCATTTTGTGCCTTTCACCTGGGACACAGAAGGATTTTTTTAAAATCCCCAATCTTTGCTGTGGCCCAGGCTGGATCAGCACGTGGGCTCAGGGATGTGCTGCTCATCCCCACCCCTCTGGTGGCTTCCCCAGGTCCCTCCCAGCCTTCCCTGGCTGCAGTGCCACCTCTCCTCTGGGCCATGGCAGGAGGGACTCTGCTGCTGGAGCCTGGTGGCACCTGGTGGCTTTCCAGAAAAATCTGGGTCGTGTTTAAGCCAACTCACGAAGGTCAGCCCTTCCTGAGATGTTCCACTCAGGAACGGTTCCAGATTGGACTTCAAATTTAACCTTTTTGGAGCTTAAAAGGCGTCCTCTTGAGGTGACACTTCCACCCTCAACACAGGAATATCCTTCCAATTCACCATCAGCCTTTTCCACTCCCATCAGCTCCCATTTGTAGGAATTTATGTGTCAGCTCATCTTTCTTTTTGTTCCAGTGAACTGCAGTGTATGGAGGGGTTTCTTGAATTTACACACTGGCTTTGGGGGGAGTTTGAAGCCTCTGTTTGGGTCAGGTGAATCCAAGGAGATTGGGATAAAACCCAAACTAATCCAGGCTGGACTATTAAACCATTTATTTCTTTTTTCTCCACCATATCAGACTTTTTCCCATGGACAGGCTCTGCTGAGAACACCTGAGCTTAGAAGATCTCCCTGGCCCAGTGGATGCAGTGACCAGCCCAGTGCTTGGACAGGCCTTGGGCTATCCCAAACCTACTGCAAATATCCCAAATCTGCTACAAATATCCCAAACCTACTGCAAATATCCCAAACCTACTGCAAATATCCCAAACCTACAGCAAACATCCCAAATACACTGCAAATATCCCAAACATTCTACAAATATCCCAAACCTACTGCAAATATCCCAAACATTCTACAAATATCCCAAACCTACTGCAAATATCCCAAACATTCTACAAATACCCCAAACCTACAGCAAATAGTCATTTCCACTTTCCCAGTCCAAGCTCATCCCAAAGCAGCTCAGTCCCTGCTCTCTGTAATTGCTGCTCCTCTCATTCCTGCCCTCCCTTCCCTAGGAATCCTTCACCTGCTCCTTTTGTGATTCCCAAGGATTATAAATGAGGACATTTATTCCCCATCGCGGGCAAACTTGTTTGGAGTAGCAGCAATTGTAAGAATAGGCAGCAGCTGTGAAAGACATTTTCTTTTTTTCCCTTCTGAATAGCAAAAGTTTCTCATTTACCTTCCAGACACTCTGGGAACACGCTGCTCTGGAATTAAATACATGTTACCAGCAAAGAATCAGCGGGTGAAAGGAGGGGGTAGCTTGAAAATCCATTTCACTGCTTCCCAGCAAAATAAAAGACTTGGAAAATATTGCAGGCAACTCTTGTGTGGTGCCCAGATGGGAATCAGCCTCCCCAATGCCACGGAGAGTTTCTCACCAGAGGAAAACCCTGCCTGCTCCTGACCTTTGTGAGCTGGCTCAAACACGACCCAATTTTTCTGGAAAGCCACCAGGTGCCACCAGCAGCAGAGTCCCTCCTGCCATGGCCCAGAGGAGAGGTGGCACTGCAGCCAGGGAAGGCTGGCAGGGACCTGGGGAAGCCACCAGAGGGGTGGGGATATCCTGGATCCAAAATGCCCGTTATTCATGGTGTGATTTCCCCATTATTCACCACGTTCTGCCGGCCCCACGAGCTGCATCCCAAAGCTGGCAGCTCCTGCTGCTCTCCAGTGCCCAAAAAATGATCCTGTTATAAATAAATAGAGTAATTCGCACTGAAATATGTAATATCAAAATGTANACCTATGCAATTTCTCGGACACCTAATAAATTCTCCTTAACCTTATCCTCGATTTAGGTGTATTTATTTATAACAATCCCATCCCCACAAATCCACCCGTGTAGGGCTCTGACCCTCTGCACATCCCAAGGGCTGTGTTGGGACAGCCTTGCCCAAGGCGTGTCCCCAGTGCTGCTGGAAATCCCAAGATTTCTGCTCCAGGTGCTGCCAGGGCCCCACATTTTGGGTCAGTCAGGCTCAGCTCGGGGTCCAGCTCTGGCAGCAGAAATCCCTGGTGCTGGAAACCCCAGGAACGTGGGGGAGAAGCTCTCCACGCTTGTCATGGAAGCAAAAAATCCCATTCCAGGTGCTCCAGGTCATCCCTTCCCCACACCACTCCTGGATATGAAACCAAACCCGGCTGCTGGCTTAAATCACTTTTCTGGCAGCGGTTATTTTTCATTTCTTTACATCTCAATTCTCAGATTCATCTCTTGAGTCGTCCCGAAGCCCAATTATCATGCAGCTAATGAAATAAGTAATATTTTCTCATTCCAAGAAATCTCGTTAGGGTAATTATCAGCCTCCTCTGGCAGCCGAGGTTGGTTTGACTCTGTTAAACGTGTGTGGGGTTTATTTCTCTGCTGGTCCCCTCCCTCCACGTGTGAGGGAGGAGGAATTCAGGGAGCTGTGTCCTCCTTGGAGTGGGGATGGGCAGGGGCCATGTTAAAAACGAAGTCTGGTCTCCTGTTACAATTTAAAGGTTTAATAAGAAGACAATAAGGGACAGGGTACAGGGTAAAAGGGTTACAACGTCCAGGTGACGCTGGGAACTCTTGGCACGGAGCTAAGAGCACCTCTGACATGATGAAAAACTCTCTTTTTATACTTTTTTTATTGTATCAGCTTGCTACATATTCATAGACTGGTAGACATATTTAAATTTATTCTACATTTTCCACGTACTTATTAACCTGGCTTCGCCTTGGGTCTGCCTTTTTAGAGCGTGAGTAGTTTTTTTTTTTGGAGACTTTAATATCTTCTTTTATTTCTCGGTGTCTAGCAGGTGGTTGTTGTTGATAGGGATGTCCAGTAAGTGGTCATTTCCTGATAGAGATGTCCTGGGGCAGGAGCCTGTTACACCCATGCTTATTTAACTAAGCAGGAGGTTTAATTATCTTAAGCTTTAATTATCTTTATTATGGGTACTTTTAACCCAGCTACATTTGCCACTACATTTAAGTTGAAACAAAAAGCATTAAAGCATTTAAAAGTTATTACATTTCTATAACAAAAGCCACTTCCACACACAAAGCATTCATTACTTGAGAAAAGCCAACGTTATAATGTGCATTTATAACAGGCCAGGACAGGAAGTCCCCGTGTTCAAAGTGCCACCACCAAGGGACACAGCTCGTGTCACTTTGCCAGCTCCCTGCTGTCCCTTCCCGAGGTTCTGCTCCCTCTCCAGGGTTTTTTGTCCCTCCTGCAGGGTCTGTGCTCAAAGCAGCCTCCAGAGAGGTGGAGCTGTGCTGTTCAAACCCCTGTCTAGACACCCTCGTTTGAGTTTGATTAGAATTCAGCTGGGATCGGTTCCTGACACAGTCACATGAAATCAAACACAAAAAAAAAACAAAAAACAAACAAACAAAAAGACACACCTGCATGCTGCTCCCTCCATCTCTGCAAATCAAAGGCAGGAAATCAATCCTAAAAATCCTCCTGAGGGGCTCTGGCATCCTGAAATTTCATTTGGAGCTCCAAGTGATAACATTGGGACAAAGTGTTAAAATCAGGGTAGCATAGTAGGCCTGAGCAGCATGTTCTAAATGTAATCATTAGTAAATATAATTATTCAGGGGGGTGGCAGAAAGGGGGAGCTGAAACTTATGCTTGAGTAGAAACAAAAGAGCTGAAACTTATGGTTGGATGAAAACAAAGGGGGATTGAAACTTGTGCATGGATAGAAACAATAATACAATAGCATAATATCGAGTTAGTGATTAACAAATGATCATATGAGAGTTTTGTATAAAAATACTTTGATTCTGGAATTATGTTGAACTCTTGATTTAGGTGTCCTACCCCGGGGTTCCAGCGCTCTAATAAAGCACCTTCATAGAATCATTCTGTGATTTTGTGTATCCACGTTAACACAAGGACCGGTTTGCAAAGTGGGGGGGTGCAGGATCCCAGAAATTTCCAGGAAAAACTTTTCTTTATTCCAGGAAGTCCCAGCCGTGTGGAACGCACGAGGCAGGCACAGCACTACACCAAACACAAAATCTGGCTTGGCAGAGCAAACCCAGGGCTTAAACCTGACTCTACCACAAAAACCCCAACACCTGCTGAGCTGCTGGGGGTGCTGGGATCCTGCCCAGGGATGTGGGATGTGCTCTGTGCTCGGGAGGAGAGCTGGGTCCCATTTTACCATCTCAAAAAAAAAGGGAGGATGATCCCAGAAGGGACCTGCAGGAGGTTCAGTGTCACCCTGGTTTCACAGAGCCCCATAAGTTGTCACACTGTAACTGGAGTTTCCCGTGCTTTTTCTGTAAACATGGTCCTTGTTTTTCTTAACTGGCCGGGATTGTTTTGCACTTGTGGAATTGTTTTTCATTCCTTTCCCTGGGGTGGAGAAAGATGATTGACCATGTCTTTGTCTTGTAAACCTTCAGGGGTGTTGACCCCTTTCACCAATCTTTAACTGTCCTTAGAACCTTATAAAAATAGGTAAATAAAGAAGGGCAGGGCTTTTGGTCGGTCCTGCCTGGTGAAACCACTGCTGCTCTGGGACCCGCGTGTTTCTTCTGTTGCCAACTAACCAACATTTCAGCTGCTCCCTGGTGGCTCTGAGGGCTCTGATGCACCCAGGGAAGGAGCAGAGTTAAGGACCAAGCCCAGACTGAGCAGCCTGGGGGTGCTCAGGGCACAGCCCAAGGTTTGGGCTCCTGGGTCCCAGCTGCTTTTGGGCCTCTCAAACAGAAGGAAGTAAAAGCTGCATTTTCACAGATTCCTGGGAGGTTTGACCCCAACACCCTCACAAAGCCACCAGGAGAAAAACTTGGAGGATTTTGAGAGCCCACAATGGGAAAGATTCCAGCTCCAATTCCCTTCCCAGGGCAGCCTGAAATTCCCTTGTGTGGGAATTTCTCAGCCATGTCCATGCTCAGGAGAACCTCCTGCTTTTTTCTGGATCAGGTAATTACCACCAGTGAGGACCCTGAGCATCCTTTGCCAGGTGACAATTCTGTCACCCCTAAAGTTGGAAAATGCCACCCTTGCCCATGGAAAAAATCATCCCATTGGCATCAAGTTAATTCCTATTTCCTGGGGGCTGCAAAGCTTTTCCTTTCTCCTGAAAACCCCTCCAGGATCCTCAGAGGAGGAGCTGGGGAGTGTTCTGTGTTTTTACTTCTGTAGTAGAATTTCTCATGCATTTTCTATAAACACAGTCCTTGTTTTTGTAACCGGCCAAGATCGTTTTGAACTTTTAGATTTGTTTTTCATTCCTTTCCCCTAAGGAGGAGAAAGATGATTGACCATGTTATAAATGCATATTATAACGTTGGCTTTTCGCAAATAATGAATGCTTTGTGTGTGGAAGTGGCTTTTGTTATAGAAATATAATAACTTTTAAATGCTTTAATGCTTTTTGTTTTAGCTTAAATGTAGTGGCAAATGTAGCTGTGTTAAAAGTACCTTCCTTAAGATAATTGAACCTCCTACTTATTTAAATAAACATAGGTGTAACAGGCTCCTGCCCCAGGACATCTCTATCAGACAATAACCATTTACCAAACATCTCTATCAGACAATAAATGTTTACTAGACATCCCTATCAACAACAACTGTCTGCTAGACACCAATAAACAAAAAAAAATACAGAAATCCCCAAAAAAAACTACTCATGCTCTAAAAAGGCAGACCCAAAAAAAACCCATACTAACAAATACCTAAAAAATGTAAAATAGTTTACAAAAAGGTTTAAATATACATGCCTGTCTATTATTATGCAACAAGCTAATACAATAAAAAAGTATAAAAAAGAGTCTTTTCTTCACGCCAAACGTGCTCTTGACTCCGTGCCAAGAGTTCCCAGCATCACCTAAACGTTGTAACCCTTTTACCCTGTACCCTATCCCTTATTGTCTTTTTATTAAACCTTTAAAATTTAACAAAAAACTGAACCTCGTTTTTAACAACCATGTCTTTATCCTATAAAATTATAGAGGTGGTCACCTCTTTGACCAATCCATGATTATCTTAAGAAAGATATAAATACGAGAGAATAAAGAAAGGCTGATCCTTTTCTGGTCCTGTTTGGTGGTTCCTGAACTGGTGCTGAGAAGTCTGAGTGTTTCTTTCGTGCCCAGCAGTGCCCAGCTGATGCTCCCCGAGCCATGCCAGGCTGTCTGGGCTCACCCCTGCCCGTGCCCTGCAGGCAGGAGGAGCCGGGCATCCCCTCCGTGCTGCCTTCCTGCTGCAGAGCCAGCCTGCAGCCAATTCTTCTTCCTGCTGATGCTGCTTCCTGTGGAAACAATTCGGTGCTAATAAGCTCCGTTTGTAATGGGAAGGAACGGGTTCGGTGGGATAATTGCCACTAAATGCCATTCGCGGCTTTGTTGCTAATTATTGTGCGTCTGAAATAGCAGCCAGAGAAGGCTCTGAATGCTCTGAATGGGGCTCTGAGCACTCCGGGAGGATGGGGCAGGGTGTGATTTGGGATATCAAGGCCCCAGTTCAGCAGACAATGCCCTGATCCCCGGGTCTGCACAGAATCTCAGCCTTTGCAGGGCTGGGGAAAGGCAGGGTGAGAACGATCCTGCCCAGGGGCAGCACTCGGAGAATCCCAGAATCCCAGAACGGGNAGAATTCCCCAGGTCCAGGACAGTTTTTTGACAGAGAATCTTCACTGCCGTGGTCTCTGTCCCCAAACCTGTGTGTGACTTGCAAATCCTCCTCATTCCCCCTCCTTTCTCCCTCAGCAGATGTTTGCAGAGAATGAATAAGGCTGCTCCCAGCCCCAATGTCCAGCCTGGCCTTGGGCACTGCCAGGGATCCAGGGGCAGCCACAGCAAATCTGGGCACCCTGTGCCTCCCAGGGAAGGATTTCGCCCTAAAATCCAACCTGAATTTCCCTTCTTTTAGCCCAAACCCATCCCTGCTGTCCTGTCCCTGCAGTTCCTGGTGAAGGGTCCCTCTCCAGCTGCCTTGGAGCCCCTTTCAGGTCCTGGTGGCCAAAGATGGACCTTGAGCACCCCATGCTCTGCCCACAGCCTGGAAATGCCCCTTCTGGGCTGCTCCTTCCAGGGACTGCACAGCCACAAGAGACCTCAACGAGCAGGAACTGAAATGCATGCCTGGTACATCCACCATGGCCAGGAGGGTGATCCCATCAGTCCTTCAGATGATCTGAGCTGGGCTTAACTTTTAAGACTCATCCAAACTGAAAAAAGACTCCAGTGAGGCTCTCAGACCCTCCACAGATCAACCTCGTGCCTTGTGTGGGAGCAGAGCAGAAGGGAGGTGTCGCCCTGATTTTTTAGAGTGCTGTGTTTAGAGTTGGTAGCAAAGGCTCTCACAGATTTTGTGCAAACAATCCATGTTTCTATAACCGGCCAAGGATTGGTTTGTACTTTGGATGTTGTTTTTCATTCTTCTTTCTGGGCTGGAGAATGTGATGGGCTGTGTTTCTCACCTATGGAATTTCAGAGGTGGTGACCTCTTTGTCCAATCCATAACTGTCTGTAAAAAGGTATCAATATAAGAATAAAGAGAGGCTGGGGCTCTTTTTGCTCTCTGCCCAGAGTTGGTGGCTGAGCTCCTGAGTTACCTGAGTGTTTTGTGTCTGACAGAGGGACAGGGAGGTGACCCCAGGGAGCCTTGCAGAGTTTGTTGTGCCTGCAGAGGAGTTTGTCCCCCTCTCAAGGCTCCTCCCAGGGCTGTTCTGCTCCAGGCTCACCATCCCTGAGTGCAGCAGGGAATGCATCATCCCTCACCTGCTGCCAGGGCTGGGAGCTCTATTCATTGAAAATAAAAACACCCTCACTGCTAAAAATGCTGTGCAAAAGGTGAGGCTGGGCACGGGCAGAGCTTCACCTCTCCTTGATAAATCACCTTCCAGCAGCTCCTCTCTCCTGCCACGAGCCCTTCATGGCACAGAGGTGCTGCAGCTCCTTTGATGAAGGAGGAGAGGCTTTGCAGAGCACCACAGCTCTGAGGGCTTCACTTCCTGGCCTCCTCTGGCACAAATTATTAAAACCATTTTTCACCCAAGCCCGACCTTCAGAGCCCTGGCTGCAAACAAAACCTGAGACACCCTTGGCAAAAGAAGCAAAAAAAAAAAAGGAGGGATGGGGTGGGGGGTGGAAGGGAAATTAGAAACGTGGAAATGTAATAACTTTCCATTATGCAAATTTGATTTAATCAGAGATGAAGTTGAAGTGCAATAAAAACATACTTTCATTAAGTTTATGACTTTCAGACTCCACAATCCCCCAGAAATGTCAATTATAATGTTACCATAGTGATCCATGGCTCCAGCATCCAAAGGATCAGTTTTCCCACCAGGGGAAGATGGGCCAGGTTCCTTAAACTCCCTCCAGATCCTTCAATTCAGATCCTTAATTCCAGATCCTTAAATTCCCTACCAGATATCCCTCCTTAAACTGCTGAGGGCCAGTGACAAATGCTTTTTTTCAGCTTGGATGGGTCTTAAAAGTTAAACCCAGCTCAAATCATCGGAGGGAGTGATGGGATCACCCTTTGTCCCCTCCACAAACGCTCACCCAACACTTCTGCCATGATCAGCCTTTAGGATTTCTGTTGTTTTCCCCCAAAACCCCTCCCTCAATGATCAGGCTTTAGGGTTTCTGCTGTTTCCCCCCAAAACCCCTCCCCCAATGATCAGCCTTTAGGGTTTCTGCTGTTTTTCCCCAAAACCCCTCCCTCAATGATCAGCTTTTAGGATTTCTGCTGTTTTCCCCCCAAAACCCCTCCCCC
>VZTZ01045171.1:0-17061 GCA_013400955.1 Drymodes brunneopygia | reverse complement strand
TTGAGGTGCAGCCTCTTTTGTTTAATTGTATTCTAGTGTAAGTTCTCTACAGACCTGGCTGTTTTGGTAAACTGCAGAGAGATCATCCCTGGGCTTGGAGTTGCGATATCTGGTGGCCTTGGGTCTGGTCATTTTTGCTTGCTTCCTCTTCACACTCTCCTGACGGCAGACAGAGTGTAAGCCAGCTCCTTAGCTGCCTGAGTTCACATTTAGTGTGTCTAGTTGAAAGCACCAGTAAAGCTGGGTTTGTAGCGTGATATTGGACACTGACTTGCATAAACAGATAAGCTTGTATGTTTGCTTTTTCCTTTTGAGTTGTGGCATCATAATCCCCATAAAACAGCAAGTGGGAGTAGGTCCATCTTGTACTCTATCAAAATAAGGGTTGTAGTTTGACTCAGACTGTAGTCATGTATTATCGTGTATTATCATGTATTTCTTGGAATGGGGTAATCGGTAGTTGCCATTCACCCCTGTCCTGTCAATGCATATTATACATATGTTAAACATATTGATTGTCTATGTTTACAAGTGCAAATTTTTAGTTTCTAGTTGGATTTCGTGGGGAGTCTGTTGTTCCTTGCCTCACTTCATCCAATAAATCTGCTGTGGGAAGACAGAATAAGTAAGTGTGCTGAGCTGAAATTTGAGGTTTTAAATCTGCAAGACTTATGGTATTTTTGAATTTTAAATTCTTACTATTGAGATGGATTAAGTTTTTTTCTCCAGAATAGATGGAGTATGATGTGATTCGCTGTGGTATGTGTAGTGTTTATGAGGGAATCTTATGGCATTGGCAAAGCAGAGAGGGGCTGTCCAAGGTCTTTTGTTGGTTTGGTACATGAAGGAAGTGATGCACTAGAAGGGAAAGGGGAATGGTGATTTCTGAAAAATAATTTGGCCAAACTTCATGTATCTGACTTCAGGGAAGCTTCTCCAGTGAAACTCTGATATTGATGGATCTGTACTTCTCATGCTGAGGTGCTAAAGAAAAAAAAATGAATCTCCTGTGAAATAAGGACTTTGTTAAAATTGAAGAGCTTAGGGCTTGAAAGAGGAACTTTACAGGCATTCCTTAAATTCATTGTGAATTATGTATAGGTTCATCTCCTAAACTGTCTGCTATCTCTGATTATACCCAGTCCTGACTTTATACCTTCTGAAACCTTTGGGATTTGCATTTCGTGGTAATACTGTGATTTTGGAGACTTGTGTTACTTCCCCCTCCGCTCACTGTTTGGGTTTTTCACTCCCAGATCTCATGGAAAGGCATCAGGCTACTTATTTAGGGTATGAATTTCAAAGCAACCTGGCCTGCAGCTGCTCTCAGGTGAAAGGAGGGGGAAAAGGATTAGACAAACTTGCTAGAGCTACTCGTTTGAACTTGTTGGGATGGAGAGAAAAAGGGGTTCAGGCATTTCCTTTCTGTCATGGCCAGAGGTATTGGAGGCAGCTTGTTTCAGTAGGGCTGGTTGCTTAGGAACAGGGAAGCTACAGGAGCACTCTAAGGTTACAAGTACATCTATAACTGATCCTACACACTCTGTTGTGGTGCGGCAGCTCAGTAGAGGAGTTTCCAACTTGCAGCATGTCTGTATTGGGTTCAGACTTGCTGCAGAGCTTCTAGGCCCCTGTGGTGGTGGGAGAGCTGTTTTAATTCAACACTGGAGCTGCAGAGCTTGGTTGGTGTGGGAATAAGCACAACTGATGTGTCTGTACAGTATCAGGTTGTCTCACTGCACAGAGATTTCCATCATATGCTTCCTTGCACCATGTAAATACCCTTGCTTTGCAAAGGGGCATATAGGCTGTACCTGATCCATGATAGGTAGTAATTCTGGCATTTCCCTGTTTTGCAGGAGTTCGTATATTGCTGCTGTGTTGGCTGTGGGCTGTGTTGTCTTCAGAAAAGGATTAAACACAGCCTTTTGTTTGTTTAACACATGGTTTGTTTGCTTCATCTGAACTGAGAATACTAGGTTTTGGTAGAGTTTTATTACAGTGTAAGAGTTCCAGAGAAGCTGAACTATAGCCTACCCCTCATTTCATGATCCATACTGAATGGTTCATTGTAGGGGATGGGTAATAGGAAAAGGATTGAACAACTGAACTGGTATCCCAAACCAGATATTCCCTACTTCATGCAATTTATATCCAAGTGCTGGTCACTTGGCATGGGGCATGATCTTAAGAACACAGCCTGAACTTGGAGGCTGCTGGACTCTGCCTAAGCAGACATCTGTGTTTTCCAATTAGTCAGTTATTCAACAGATTTTTTTTCATCTCTTTCTGTGTACATGCTGAATAGATTTTCTGGGAAACAAATTATTACTGTGGAACTGAGTCCATAAGAAAGTTGTTCCTGTCTAGAGATTCTCTTTTATTTCCACACATTTATTAAAAGTGAGGTACACAGTGTGATTTTGAGGAATGTCACAGGCAAAGAGGCGCACAAAAGCTGATGGATTAGTTTTGGAGGACTTTTTTCTATAGACTATAAATAACAATTATTAGCAGCTGTGTTTGATGGCTGCTGCATGTTTTTCACCATGTGAACAAGACACTTATTCTCTGCTAAGAGCCTGGGAAGGCATGGGTAGTAAAAGATTATTGGTCTTTGCCTAATTACCACAGTTTTAGCAAAATATCTGTTGTCCAATTTTTCTCATAGTAGCTATCAAGATAACAGTATAATCTAAATAAAATACTCCACATGGAGCTGAACAATATGTTGCCATCCTTTATAACAGGACTATAGACTTAGATCAGCTCCTGTTGTTTGAGAGAATTGAACAGTGGTTGGGTGAGGAGGAAAGAGAGGCTTGAGGCTTGGACTTCTAGATGCCCCAATTCTGTGTTGAATACTTGCCTGTGTGTTGCAGTGTGACTGTCTCAGAGTGACACCTGCATTTGTGTTACAGTGGTACATTCTGTTGAGCAGCCTTTTTGGGAGAAAAGCACTTCTTTATGTTCTGCAGTCTGTTTCAAACACTTGCCTGCTTTCCCAGTTAATGAGATTGGAACAACTAGAATCATGTCATCTTTCTGTGTTCTTCTGATGGGTTGCTTACAGTAATCCTCAATATATGCTTCAAAGACTTGCAGTGGCAGCAAAAAAAATTACTACAGGGAACATCTAATGGAGGAGGAACACAAATGTCATCTTCTGTGAACCTGAGTGGGTGCAAATCAATTAATATGGATTTTCTTTTTATAAGTAGCATCTTCTTAAATTTGTTGTTGGTTGTTGATTGAGAAATGTCTTGTGATCCTGCATGCACCTAGTATTGATGCATACAGGCAGTCCTAGGAGACTGTGAAGTGGAACAATGTATAGCAGTGTTCAGAAGGCAGCAAGACTAGACTGGCAGTAGTTTCTTTGCTGGTGTAGAATCAGAGTTTTCTCCCTGAAAGCTGTTTTTCTCTGCAGCATGGTTACTGAAACAGAAGGGAGTTTTCAGAAGGATCTTGAACAGCCCTTGTACCCTTATGGAGAGGTTACCTGGAAAGTGGTAACTTCATGGAATTGAGTGGTTCAGTAGTGTTCTAACAGCTTGGAGTTGCAGTGAGTTGCTTGCTTGATGCTGTGGCAGCTGAACCAAAGGTGAAGGTGTGGATTATTTGCCTGCCAGGCATCTTGTCCTGCCCTGGGCTATGCTCTGAATGAAATCAATAATTTGGGAAGTTCATGTTAAAATGAGGAAATAGGAAGAATTTCTGCACACAACATGTATTTTTGTGAGTCCTTCAGTGCATCTGCATAGTGCTGATCACTAGTGTAGGTCAGAGCAAGGCTGAATGCTCTCTGTAGGTCAACAAAGATCTGTAGGTAGAGCCTTGGGCAGAAGTTCAAAGTGCTCTCTTCTTATCCTGTTCTTCAGAAGTTAGGACACTTGTGGAGCTAACTACTATCGTTTGAGACCCTGAGTCAAGAGTGATGCCTAAAATATAATTTTTATTGATTCTTCTATCACTGGGACAGGCACCATCTTAGCAGCCTCCTTTGTGTCTCACTTAATTCTTTGACCTCCTTTGCTCACTGATTTAGCAAAGAACTATTTGATTCTGACATAGAGGAAGGGTTGATATGTGGGGAGTGGTGAAGCTCCCTGCCACTAAGCTTGAAAACCAAGGAAGAAAGGAAGAAAATTATATGAAGAAGGTAACAAGAGGCCCATTGGGTTTCAGACTTCAGAAGGATGAAACATGGGATACAGACCAAAGCTGTGCCAGGGTACTGTGATGAATGTATTGCAGTCTTAATTTCAATACAGCAAAATTAGTACAGGCTGTGAAAATTCTTGCTTTTGGCCAGTCTCTCTTTCCTGAAGAGTGTACTACTCTTCTCTGAGTCATAGACAGGAGCATCACTAGTTTGTGAAGGAAAAGGTGTTTCAGATTTTATCATTTGCAGCAGACACAGAGGATGATCTACAAGGCTCCTATATTAGTGGAATGAGGAGTTAGAGAGTAGGACAGAGCATACTTTGGGTTCAAGAGGGTTACTGGTATATAAACAGCTCTCCTAGAGGCTGCTGAGTATCATACCTGGCTTTTAGGTGTTTTTATTTCCTAAACAACACTGTGTATGTGGAAATACTCAGGATCTTTAAAACGCTCTTAGATGCTTGAGCTGAGTCACTCCTGAGGTGTCAGCAGGACAATTCAGTGTCATGTCTGAACTAACGCCACCTCTCGCATGTCCAGCGTAGCTCTGCTGTCTCATCTCAGTAGCAAAGCAATAGGAATGCAGTTTTAACAAAGCTCGAGGTTTAAATCTACAGAGATTGCCCCCAATAGCACAGTCACGTTGAAAAACTGAGTCTGGATTTTTTGGTAATTTTTTCACTGCTTTTTCAGTGCCACAAATGATGTGTGAAGAGGATTTGGCTTTTCACTGTGTCTCCATTTTTCTGACTTGCACTATTAGTGAGTACGGGAGGCTCAAGATGGCTGGAGAAATTATTCTTCCCATTAACAAACAAGTGTCTAATCTCACAGAGGAGTGACTGAGTTGTTCTTCCCTGTTTCAAGGTGTGTCACGCAATATCTCTGTTTCAAAACAAAAACAACCCCCCAAAAAGCAGTGTGGGAAATCTCTCTCAAACAGCTTTATTTCTGTTCCTTCTCTGAAAGTTCTAAGTTAGCTAATTTGGGCTACAAGCTATACAAAACCCTTGAGTTTTGGGAGCAGTCCAAGTTGGTAGCCTATGAGAAGTTATTGTGTTCAGATGCCTTCTGAATGGGGACCTAAATGCAACATGTAGCTGCAGCTGTGAGATGGAGATTGCAGTAATGTCCCTGAAACACTGAATTAAAAAAAAAGCAAAGTTGGTAGATTTGAATAAATGGGGGTGTTGCTCTATGCCCTTATGTAGTCCAGTACATATCAAAGTCCCCTTTCCTTTAATAGCAGGAAGGAAATAAGATCTGTATCTCTTGGGAACATGCTTCTAAAACTGACTTTCACTTGCATTCCTATGTCTCCTTTTAGTCCCTTTGAACAGTAAGAATTCACATTCTCACATTTTAGTCACCCCAGCCTGGATATTAGATCACTTGAGGGTGTTGGTTTTTGATCACAGTCTCACTAACATCTTAGTTTGGGTGTTGGTGTTCCTCTCCCATATTCAGGTGCCTAATATGGATTCTTATCACCCCAAAACAGTTACTTTGGAACCCAGCCCAGCATGCGTGGGCATTGGCAGTGCTTGAATATTTATAGGGATTTCTACTTCATTCTTTTCTTTGGGCCACTTTTTTACTACAAGAATTCCTTATTTCTTCCATGCACCAATGAATGCAACCCTCCTGGAGTGGTGTCTGGGCAGGGGATGTTACGTATGTACCTTCCCAGCTGCCAGGGCCAGTGGAAACAGGCATAGCACAGCACTGGCCTGCAAGGCACTGAGGAAAAAAAACGTACTACCTTTTTCACACCCTTAGATTTAGTTTTGAGAGATTACTTAGCCTTGTTGATTTATTGTGTCATTATTAAACTCAGATATCTTGACATCCCAAGCGCCATTACAATGTGGTTAGAGAGAGAGAGAGAGTCAAATGCCCTGAACATTTTTCTGGTTGATAGTTTCTTCTGGATCTGTAGAGTGGCAGAAGGGTGGAAATTTCAAACAGTACAGTACTGGTTTTGTTTTGATCCATTCTTCGAAAGGTGAATCAATAAAATCTGATTCTTATGAAAATCTTCACAACAGCCACTTTAAGTTTCATCTTACTTCCTAGGTGCTCATGGTAGACAAGGACATCAGCAGAGGTTGTTACTTGACAGCTCCACATGTGCAGAGTAGCTGAAAGCATTTGCTGACAGACCAGCCAGCTGACAATGGGAATGTAGAGCAACAAACTCCCTTTTTCTTTCCCTTGCTGGTGGTTCTGGCTGGGTTTCTCTGTTCCACTCAGATGCCATTTCCCTCAAAAAATTGTAGGAATCTGGTAACTCTGCCTCATTCTGAAATTTTAGTTGAAATCTGTCAGTATGTCTCTGTTGAGAGTTCAGCACCAGAAGTATTATATTAGAAGCTTTGTTTCCTTTGGAAGCCAGAGGAATAATGTGAACATTAGATCTGAGCTGCTGCAATTGAGACTTGGGACTATGAGGAATGGAGCAGAACCCTGAATGCATGGCTGGAGAAGGAAAACCTGCAGTGGACATATTTTAAGCATTTCTTATCAGAAGGCACTAAGAGACTAGATTAGGAGCCATTACTTGAATGAGTCCATAGCATCCTCTGTGTCTCATTAACAAATGGTTCTAAAAGGCAACTGTGGAAATGGAAACTCATGCATGTTTGTGCTTGCTCTGCTTGTGCCTCTCCTGGCAGCACTTGCTGGCATAATCTGTCAGAAATTAACCTTTTGCTTGAGGTATTGTTACAGAGGCTGGTATAATTCATCCCACTGCCTGTGACAAATCCCTGTCTAACCCCTCCACACACTTCCCACCTAGAAGGACATATGTCAGAATGGTAGAGAAATGCTGGGTGTAGGATCTCACACCTGTGACGGGTAAACTTTCTTCTCCCACTGTGAGTTTTTCTGTGCTTTCATTGCCAGGATTGTCCACACAATCCTCTACCCCAATTACCCATTGATTAGGGCTCCTCTGGTAATCTGCCAGATGCAGGTTTGTTACCAACAGATGGCAGAAAGCATTTGAGGTAATGAGAGAAAGGATAACGATTGCTGATCTGCATAATAATCAGCTTGTGAACAGGTTTCATGGTTTTTTCTGTTTCCACTGGCTCAAAGATTGCACTGTCGGACAACCAGGCACATTCTCTTGAGTTAAAGAAATAGTGAGGGAGGAACCAATTTCTTCCAGCTACTTCCAGTTACTTCCAGTTAAGATTTCTGGAGATACACACGCTCTCCACCACACAGATTAAGATTTTAGCCAGAGTCAGAGACTGCACCCAGAGTGCTAGGAATGGACATTCAGTCCTCTTATAATCATGACCTTTAACTGACCAATGTGGTCAGAAATACTTCCCTTCTTCTGTTTTCTGAGACAATTTCTCCCACTCCTACCACAAAGCAGGAAGATCCTCATCTCCCTTGGACCTTTGCATCACCTTTGCACTAATACCTAGTCTGAAAAAAATCACTTCCCACTTCTATGTATTTTGGAGTTCTTCAACCAAATTCTGGTGCTTTGCCAATTGAGACAGCAACATACAAGTCTACATCTAAGCTACTCCAGAGACCTTGCAGGAAGAAGTCTTCACTGGAATACTCCAGAGCAGTGTTGCTGGAGTTATACATCTTATAACACTGGTTTCCTATGGTGCACAAGACCTGTAGTACAGATTTTCACTGTTTGAAATCTATAGGATACTTAGTCTCTATTATTAACTGTCCCTATCTGAAAAAAGCCATGTAACACTCACTCAAAAATCCTTTTGGTGCCATTTACTGTGACTTTTGGCAAAGGATTTGGATTGAAGAACTTTTCTCAAAAAATAGCCTTACACATATGGGTGCTAAGGCTGGGCTATTCTCCATTTATCCCCTAGGTGGACTGGAAGACACAGCAGACAAGTTTCCATCAAACCCCTTTACTTTGCAAAATCTCTTCCTTCATTTAAGATCTAGATGGAGATTTTTGAAATTCAGACTTGATTCCATAGAAGAGTAAATGCAGATATTTTCCCTGATAATCCTTTCTGCTTAGTCTGGGTGCTAATAATGCAGCAGCCTCCTGCCAGTTCTCTGCAAGTATAGTATTTATCACATTCTCAGCTGTATCACTTGTCACTAATAATTTGAGTGTCTGACCCTTACAAGGCAATCACTATCTACTCCTGTCTGTGTGTTGCAGGTGTATAACCTGGAGGAGAGGCAGGAGTTTTGGTTTTGAGCTCATACTTTAAAGGACAAGGCTTTACTATTAAGTCTTGAGGCCCCTGCTGCAGACATGTTGGTTATAGGATTTTCCTGTCCTTAGCCTGGTTTCTAAGGAAACAATGCCTGGGCATCTGAGCTTGTGCACATTTTTTATATCTTTTTTTTTTTTCCTTGTGTCTGTGTTTTTTCCTCTATGATTTCTGAATTTATTTGCCAAGTGTGATTTTATTTGACACATACATTTAAAGTTACTGACTTCCTCTAAGTTTCCTGAAAATAGGTGATGGGGAGTGACTATATAGACAACACCCACAGTCTATGCTCAAAATTTGAGATACTAGAGAATCTATATAAAAGGAAAATTAGGGGAGGCTGTGGCTAGAGGAAGAACTTCTTCTGATGCTGAAACTTATTAAACACATGAGAGTTCAAATTCTAATTTATATAACAGCCATCTTCTTTCATTTGACTTCTGCAATTGTTAGTGAAAACTAGTCACAGTAGTTACTGTGAGGGGAAAAAAACATGTTTCTTGTATTTTTCAGAGACTATCTATGACTGTCCTAATTTAGCACCACTGCAACACTACAGGCTATTCTTGTAGATGCCTGCAGGACACTTATTAACATGTTCTATTTATTTCCTGGAAAGACAATGGCTGAACCATGTTCTGTGTTAGAGAGAGAGTGATGTTTGTGAAGAAAGATGGAGCTTTTAGCCATTCTGTGGAACAGGTGACCCCTGATTAAGTTGGGTCTTGCCCAGAAGCCCTGCAGGGAGAGAGAAAAGCCTGAGGCAGAGATTTCATGTGCATCTGAGCTGGCATTTGTTTCTTCTGGCTTGTGGAAGACACCAGTGGGCAATATGATCTGACAAGGTAGGTGTAGGGAGGGAAGAGGTGAGAAGAGGATGAAGGACTTTCATCTCTTGGTGATAGTGAGCTATTTAAATTACTGTATCTCAGGCTGCTGAGAGTTTAGATATGTAAAGATAATGTGCATTCCTAAGGCAGGATCTCTCTTGGTGGAAACAATAATCATGACAAATGGGAGTCAACTGCGAGACTGTGTGTATCCTGACAGCAGCATGCTGGGTGAAAAACAGACTTCTTGGAACTGATCAGAGTGTAAGTAAAAACAAGTGTCTGGAGGGTGGAGGGGAGTTGGTTTTGGGTTTTATGTTTCTCCCAAAGAGCACTGTGTGTAAATGCTTCTCTCTTTGCTGGTACCCAGGGACCTGCCTGGTGTTAACTGGTTGCAGGGTAGTGGGCAGACTTTAAGGTGCAGTATTGTTGCAGGGTTAGTGATTCTCTGCTGTGGGAAACAGAGGCACACTGCTGCAGGACTTGGGTCTGCACAGGCCACTTGGGAGATGGTGACAGCACAGGCTGCTGGTAATGGGCAGAGCTCTGTCAGGCAGCAGAGACTGGGGAGGTGTCCCTTGTTCTTTAGCTGGGTTATGGGTATCTGCATGTGGGGCAGGGGGGTTTTCCAGGAGAAGAGATGGAGTCTGGACTGTGTCCATCTCTCCCCATCCCATTAATCTTTGCAAAACACAGCTGCATTTGTTAGCTGGTGGAGCTGAGTTACTTGACTGCTGGCAGAGGGTAATGCTGCTAAGCTTACTTCCTTCTGAGGGAGGTTAAGCAGGACTGCTTCTGCCACAGAATTCCTAGGGACCATGTGTAGATTGAGGCTGTCACACTAGTTACAATGATTCACAGTGGTACCAAAACTTCTACACCAACCTTTTAAGTCAAGGAATGGAGAGTGAGGGTTTATTTAGGAGACAAATAAAAGTGCACGTAGAGTACAGAAATAAAAGCAGAGGGGCTTTAATGTTTTTAAGAGCATCCCTCTCTGTAAGTTTCCTTGAAAGTGTTCTCAAGGCTGCTGTCACTTCAAGCCTATACAAGACCAAAACCACTTCTCTTTAGCAGGTGAAACAGATGCTCAAATAAATGAGGCTGTATTGCTTAAGGCAGTTATTTTCAGTGAAGTAGTATCCAGGACCTTTCCTCCTGGCAAAATTGAGGCTAAGCTTAGAAGCCACTGAACTGCTGTTAATAGCTTATCACAGTTATTTTCTCTCTGCTGTTATCCTGGCTTTGGTCCACATAATAATATTGTGCATCTCCAGGGAAAAATGTCCCATGCACTATTTTTTCAGACAGCAGAGAGGTGCAGAGTTTCCTGTTCAAAAGCAGTTGATTTGTTATTGATTACAGTATACCTTACTGCTTTCTCTGGCCTTAGTCTTTTTTCAAATGAACATAACCAAAAGTAGTAAGAGGGTTGGGGAATAGGGAACTCACATTTCTACATGTCTCTGTCTCATCCTTATTTGCATGTGCTTGTCCAGAGTGCTGCTGCACACCTGTGTTTGCTGCTGCTGCTGCTGAAATTGTGTCTTGCGACCTTTTGCAAATAAATTGCAGAGTTTTTATTATTTATCCAGTACACCTGCTTTCACTTTCTTCCTTCCCCTTTTCTATGGGAAGCCTCATCAATGCCACTTTTAAAGCTTCAGAGACAAATNCCTGCTTTCACTTTCTTCCTTCCCTCTTTCTATGGGAAGCTTCAGAGACAAACTGCTACAAAAATATTGCCAGTGGCTTCATAGAAAAGAGTGGCTGGCACAAGGCATTTCTAATTCCTTGTAGTGCTTAACTAACTAGTCTGAGAATGCTGAGCTATTCATTAGCACACATAACAACAGTACTGCGTGCTACTTCAAAGAGGGAATTTAAACTCTGCAACAGTCCTACTGAGATATTTTATTGCTTTTGACTTGAGACCTTTTCTTCCTAGTGAAGATGTCTGATTTCACAAGTGCAGGTTGCTTTATTTACAGATGGCACACTTTTAATTCATCCTTAAAGTGGCTAGTTCATAGCAGCCCCGACTCTAGAGTGAAACTGATTGTTTTGTGGGTGATTCTGAGAGAGGACTGGATACTTGTGGAGGCTAATCTTTAATAAGAGCCAGGAAGATTTGCAGCCACAGAGTGGTATAGGTTTTTGGGTCCCACTCAAAGCATTCCACTCTGCTATTCATCCTGAGTCTTGGTCAGGCCATGGTAAGGCAGGACACTTCGTAAGTCTGCCAGTGCTCTGAAGCTCTAGAGAAGTGCTAAGAGCTGCAGAGTAGGGATGATGCAGGTCATGTATAGGCAACAGATTAAGCTGAAAGGTCTGAACTGATTAGGATCCTCAGCTATCCTGTCCCTTCCCAAAATTGTTGCTTTGCAGTGGTGTTAGCTGGGAAAGATCTGAGTAGAAGAGAAATATCAGTGCTCACACTCTTAGAGAAGAACAACTCTTCTTGAACCAGCCCAAACAGCTCTGCTAAGTAGGAAATAGGATCTGGTGGTGAGGAGCATCTTGCCTCTTGATAACTAGCAGGAGATAGCAAAAAACCACATTGTGAACTTGACTTTGATACATGATGATGGTAGAGGAGCTGCTATGCCACTTTACCAGCTGATCCTGCAATGAGGATGCTGCTTTGCACTCCAGGGAGATATGGTGGATGGCTGCAGGAAGAGATGGGGGGATTGTTCCATAGCTGTCACAATTTAATCTGCCGCCACACGTGACAGGTGCCACAATTCTAGGCTTTGTTCAGCAGGGCTCCATTTTCTGCTCTCACTTACTGGGTTGACCAAAAGACAGTCTGTTTTTTTGGGGAGTCTATTTTTAACTGGGTATTGATGATTGTTTTCTCTTTCCCTCTTTTTACAGTATAATGTATCACAAAGAACTCTTTATGCAATCAACACCTTTTTCTTAAAACTGATGCAAACCAGAACCAAATAAAGTAGTTCATGATAAGTTACCATCTGCTTAACACTGTTGTTCTTTGAAGGTGTAAAAAAACTTAGTATGTCTTCCTGGTTCTGATACTTGCCTTCTCTGTGGCCTTTGAGACACATAATGGTATGACACAATAAGAAGAATGATACCTGTTGCAGATGGCTTTGTGGCTATCTCAGGCTCTCAGAGCCAACAGGAATATAAGGCAGGCTTATTTCTGAGTCAGAAAAAGATCTGCCACCATGTCTGTGAAGTGGATAGGGAAAAGAAGGCTCCCAAAGAAAGTCTATTGGAGGTTTTCTGTCCTCTGCCTGGATTGCTGCCAGAGCTGGTGATAGAATGAATGCCGCAACAGATTAAAGTTACACTAATCCAGATCATCCAGAAATGCGAGACCTCCAATCATGCATGGGGAGGCTAGAAAATTACACTGTTGTCATTCTAAAAAAGAAAATACTCTTTCCTAATGTTCCTCTGGGACTATCATATTGCAATCCAGTGACCTTACAGTGAGCACCTAGGAAGTTGTTGGTGATTTCTTGCTGCTCTTGCTTCTTTATTCCTCAGGAACTGAGGAATACTTTAAAGGCTGCTATCTGGGGGCAATGTATCTATTCAGTATTGCACCTTGATTAATATATACTTAAGTCTTTGAAAATTGTTATTTATAAAAGCAGTACCTGCAGTGGTTCAGGGTGCAGATATGTTGCTTGAGCGTTATTAAACAATTGCTAGCACACAATCTCAGCAGGGCCTGGACTTACAGAGTACCTCTGAGGCAGGCAGTGCTTGTATGGACAGCTTTATTTCAATCACAACACATTTTAAACTGTGAAACAAAGTTGGTCTGTACTAGAATGGCACCAACTGAGCTTCTCTTCCCTGCCTAAAATACAAGCTTGTGGTCAGTTTTTCCAGCTTTTTTTTCCCCCCTTACTGTCTTCTTGGGGTGTTTTCTGTTTTACATCAGGGCATCATCTTGCATTATCTGAGACATCTCATGATTGCATTTTTTTGGTCCTTTTTTAATCTGTCCAGTAGAACTATTCTCTCTGGCATGCAGAACAGTTTGGACTTCAATTTGGGCTGATGCACCAGAAGAAATCCAATTGTAGTGAGAGAAAAGAGAGTAAGGGAGGGATCCTTCTCTGAGGACCAGCCATGCTGGGACTGAAAAACTTTATGTGTATACAAGAAATAGCACTGAGTGATTCACTTGCAGTCAGTCATGTGAGTTTCTTTGGCAGTCTGCTTCTGTTTTTCCTTGTTATAAAAAGTAGCAAATGCACTTCCACCAAAATATCTGTGCAGGAGTGGTTAACTTTTATTAGACTCTTAGGTACAAACAAGAGCAACAACACTGTGGAAACTTACAGATTTTTCCTCGGGGAAAAATACAGCCCTCATGGAGAGTTAGACTATTCATCTCTCTTGTTAGCTTTCATAAAATATGAATAATTATAGGAGCAAAAATTGTAGGAAAGCAATGAAGGATGTGTTCCTGCATGTTTGTTTAGATGTTGCAGGTCAGGCAAGCTCCTGAGGAAGAAGCCCCCAGGGCTTCCAAACAATCTTGCCAGCTGGAGAGCATGAGACCAAGAAATTTTGACACTTATAAAATGAGGTTCTGCTGCTTCTGTTTTGGGCCTTCAGCATTTTTTAGACTTTCTTCTATAGCAGAGAAGGACAGAAGCTAACTTTGAAAAGACAAGTATTTTGTCATTGTCTTCTTTCAGAGTCTAGGCTTTAAAATAACATTTGAAAAGAAAGATGTGAGAGTTGTGACAGTGACCATTCCATCTTGCTTTTTCAAGCTCTTCTGTACAACTGTCACATAAAGAGACAGAGCTCTAATCAAAAAGTGAAGTCATACTGCACAGCCACAACTTTGTCATGTGGCATGACTGCACATGCAGTAAGCAGCGGTGCCCTGGGGCTCTCAAAGTCACTCAGGCTTGTCTGTTGGGTCCCCGTTCTCAGAACTTCATGTCTGCTTTCTGTGTCACTGATATCCTTTGCCTTTTGCATGGAGAAGAGTTAATGCTACTCCTTGTCTAAAGCAGTGCCGTTTTTTTCTCTAATGAGCCTCCATGAAATGCTGTATCTGAAAAGAATCTTTATTGTGTGCAAATTTTCATCTGTAGCTCACAAGCTGATTGATCCCCTGTGGGTCAAGGAGGGAGTGCCAGGAAAGAGAAGAATTCAATTCTGCCTTTTCAAGACTAATCCTGAAATGCAAGTGTACGCATGCTGGAAAGTGTTTCTGTACATTTCTGAGAATTATGAATATAATCCAGTACAGCTGCTGTACTAGCATGTCCCTTCCTCTCCTCTGGCACCAGATGTGGGCCCCTGGATTTTGAAGACCTGTATAGGAAACCTCCACACCTGGTTGTACAAAGTGTTTCTGCTGGCAGTGAAACTCAGCAGAACTCAGTACTCTGTAATAGTGTTATTGCCTCTTGCGCTACAGGAAGTTCTGTTAAACTTTGGCCAAGTGTAGGGCATTCAGTTTGGCTTCCCCTGAGCTGCCACAAACTAGAAGGAGGTGCTTAGAAAAAAGAACCTCGTCTTTGTCGTGTTGGGGGCACTGTAGCTCCTCAGTCTTCATCTGGTGTTGAGAATTGAGTGTTGTTCTGTCTGCTGTAGACTTTGTCCTGAATGAGATTGATTTGCAAAAAGCAATGACAGTGGGGGAAGAGGGGAAGATAAATAATCTATGTGTGCTATTTTACCAGGCTGTATTTGCTACAGTTCTATGGGAATTTCTTCTTCCTTTCCTCGAAGAGAGGAAAGGGTGGGGAATGGGGGGATTGGGGGTGAGGGGAAGGGAATATCTACCATTTTACTTTAGTTTAGCCATGTTTTTTAAGCTAAAAGAGAGATTTGGAAGATCTAACTGCTCTCCAACCCCCACTATATAATAATTCAAGCTGCTCACAAAGCTTGCAGGCTCCTCTACCTCTCCAGTGCTGTTTTTTAGCCATGGAGAAATCTATAGTTCTGGCCCTGTGCCATTTTTTAGAGGCATAGGGATGTTAATGCCAGAATCTTGGCAACTTCCCAACCAGAGTAATTACATTCTGCCGACCTGAAATTCTTCCTGCTTCGACACAAGGTCACTTTAGGCACCAACAGAGCCAGTTGGTTACAACCCAGTGCCCTGCTTTGCCCTCCCCTCCATCCCTTTGGTCTATCTTTCAGTCACCTTCTCCTCAAAGGCACAGAGGGCTCCATGCTCACTCTAAGGTACCCAGTGCCCCGTAAAAATTGAGCGAAGGAAATGGGTCTCATCCAATCCCCTGAATGGCTGTCATTAGGTTTTGAAGTATGACCTGATATCCCATTTCCTTTGATAAGTCAGGGGCTGGTATTTTACCAGACAGTGGCTCTTTTCTTGTTCTCCCTTCGACCCCTTTGGAGCCAGTGTGCCAGTGTGGCACAGCTAATTTGTGGAGGAAATTACATTTATTACTTCTCCTAGCAAATGCACCCTCTCTGCAATGCCATTTCGTGCAGCGTAGGGCAGATGCAAGTCAGCCAGCCCATTTTCCTAATTTCATTTGGAAGGATCAAGAGACACCATGCTGGTCTCGCAGGCTGGGGGCTCAGTCTAGAAAGAAAAGGCGCAGCAGGCTCCCGCATTGATGGAATCTATGGCATTGCCCCAAATGTTGGTTGTCCAACAAGAAAAAAATCTCAAGGACAAAGCATATCCTTCCAAAACCAAAACAAGCTGCCCCAACAAAACCAAACCTGCCTTTGTGACAGCCCTGACTGGGAGGAAGGGATCTGGTGTTGAGGCAGTAACTCAGCTGTTGTTTCAGTGTAGATCTGCTTGTGCTGACTTTGCCTTCCCATCCTGCAAGGCTGAGCTGAAAAACCCCTTGACCAGGAAACTCTGATATTCAAGGCAAATCTTTTCTCATGCCCTGCGTGCAGAGTCTCCACTGTGGCTGTGAACAGACCTAAATCTCCAGGCACTAATCCCACAGGTCTTTGTGTATTAATTCTTTACAGTGCCACCATGCTTGCTTTTCTCTTATGCCTGGACTCTCTTTGATGTCCCAGCTTGCAGGTTTTTAAAATGACGCAACCTAGGAAGGATTTGGGGAGAGGATAAGACATGTGAGAGAGATATACTGGCCAGCTTTGGAACTGTTTTTGTTGTAAGAAAAAAACCTGAAGTTTTCCTCATCTACACACCCTGTTTTCTTTTTACCCTCCTTTGCCTCTGATTGTTTTTCTTAAGGAGATGGTGCTAGAAAGAGACATGGTAAGCATGTCTGACAAAATTATACAAAGGTGGTTTGAAGAGATATCAGGATGGTCCTTACAGCTTTTTTGGTAAGCATGTCTGACAAAATTTTGAAGAGATATCGGGATGATCCTTAAAGCTTTTTTAATTCAGCAGTGCTGTCAAAACAAATATTACAGAACTTGGTCTCAAATTTGTCATTCATTTGAAAGTGGTAAAAAGTGAACAATCATTCAGAACAAATATCCTCACCAGCTTCACCGCAGACTGAATTTAACACTTGTATGCATTTAAAAAAACTTCTATAAACAGTCAGGAAAAGAAAGTATAGTTGCATTTCTACTTTAATCAAACCTAAGGCAGTTCTCTATGAAGGTTTAATATTTTCAGTGGATGAGGCTAGATTTGAAGCTGTCTCTTGAAACACATAAGATGGAAGTGCTGGGAAAAAGTCTGGTTTTCAAATAACTGTGAAATCTCATGAATAGCATGCGGCTAAATAGCATAGCTAAAGATTAAAAAGACTGATCTAATAGGGAAAGCAGATGACCACCTAATATTAAAGCTGTTTTTAAAAATGTATTAACCCAATTTCTAACCTTGCAGTCAGCTGCCTCAAAATTCT
>VZTZ01045169.1:56822-73499 GCA_013400955.1 Drymodes brunneopygia | reverse complement strand
CTACAAATATATGTGCAAAGAATGCAGAGATCATAGAAAAGAAAAAAAGGCAGAAACCAAAGGGCATCACTGTCAGCTCATTTCTCACCTAGAGGGGCTCAGTGAGTGGAGGGAGAATGTGGAAGGAGGCACCTGAAGCATCTCTCAGGCACATTCCCTCCTGCTAAAGTGTGCTCATTATGGGGAGTTTCTGCACTGGAAGCAGAATTCTTTTGCTATTAATTTATTGAAAATGACTGAACACTGCTGATCAGGGTAGGAGGAGGCCCACGTGGCTGTTTGTGTTGGATTGCTGTTGACAGCACTGCAGTCTGGTCCTGGCACTCCAATGGTGCATCAAGATTTACTATTACCTTTACATATTTAGCAGAATTCCCTGTTTTAGTACTTAAATGAGCTATTACTGAGCTGTGTATGTTGATAATTAAGTGATGAGGTGTCTGGATTTCAAGTTGCAAGTGTAACCAGTACAATTTACAGCTCACACTGAACCTCACTAGGCAAGCCAAGGTAAAGACTTTTAATTTAAGAGTTACTTGGATAAATCATCTTTTTTTCTTGCTTGGGGAGTATTACCAGACAGCATTTCAGACTCTGGAGTAAAATCATTTAATGTCCTGCCCCTTTATGGTCATGCACTTGGAAAGAACTTTAACTTAATGAGCACTGCTCAGGCCTGGGAACCATTTGGTGGTGAGGGGAAGCTGTTGTTGCTGTTGTTTTTTATTAGTGTAAAATTAGTGTAAAACCAGAGTAAATGCACTGACACAGCAATGATGCTGCAAGGAGGGTGCAGAAGTCTGGAAACAGGGGAAAGTTGCTTTTGAATACTTACAGAACAGTCTTTAATCTCACAGTCTCTTTTCTTACTTATTTTTTAAGCCCTTGAAGGTTTTTATCTATTTCAGTAAATAATGGATCAAGAACTAGGAAGGAACCAGGGCTGTGAAGCAAGGGCTGTTATCAGTGACTGCACTGTCTGATCTGGAGGATTTGGAAGATGATTTTTGCTGTGGAGAACAAATTCAGAAAAGGAAAGGTCTCTTGGGGCAAGGCAGCTGCCATGGCCTTGGTGCTTTTGAAGGCAAAGAGTGAGCACAAGGGGGTTTGTTCACGATGCTAATGCAAAATATTTCAAATCAAATTGGAGTTTACCCTTTTTCTGAGCCTAGTTTGAGAAATCTAAGGCCCAGTTTAGAACATGTGCTGAGAAGAGGGAGTTTTGACAATGCTGCCAAATTCTAACAGTTCTTTAGAATGAGTGAATTGTCATTTTTCAGAGGCTTGTAAGGAGTAGATTTGGCTGGATAATCACAGGGACAGTAAATGACACATTTCTGTGTTTCACACTCCTGCTCAGAAGAATTTGTATGCCTGTGTTTCTCAAAGAAAAGAGCTGCAGGAATCTCTGAGAGGACAGAATAGCAAATTTCATCCTGGATTTTCTTTTCTGAAACGTGTTTTACTGAAAACCCACATCCCTTTATCGCCAGGTTTGATTTAAGGATCACCTCTGTATAAAACCCTCCTCCTGAATATTCCAATTTAGAAAACAGAAAAAAAAAAGGGGGAAATAGGGCATTATGGAAAGAATTGAGCAGGATGAGGTGCAGGAGTCCCTGCCAGGGATGCCCCTGCCACAGCCCTGCCTGTCACATCAAGAGTGCCACAATCAAAGCTGCAGATGGGATCTGGGAACTGAACCCACATGCACCACTCCAGTACATCAGCACTGGGGGGATTTCTTGCCTTCCCTGCTTTTTAAGCTCTCAGTGGATTGTGATTCATGATGCTTTATTCAGAGGATTTCACAGCATCAGCTCCTGTTTCAGGGGGAAAGGCTCATTCCCCTCTAAAGGAGCTGTTACCTGGCAGGATGCAGCGTGGCAAAAGCACCTCAGTCTAGAAATGGTGATAAATATTTACAACTATTTCTCCAGAGCTCCTCAGGATTGATAAAATGAACAGGGCTAATTAAGCAGTGTTTGTTGAGGCTGTGATGAGTCAGCCACTGGTGCAATAAACAGAGGAACAGGGATGTTGTCCTTCCCTGCTTGGGAGGTGCTCTCCTCCAAATTTTGGCACCATTTGGGCTGCTCCTCACCTGTGAGCCCCCTGTTGCTTCAAGGCTTGCATCAGCCCTTTTTGAACATCTGTTAACATGCAGCCAGAGTTTAGCAGCAGTTGCTTTTATGTCTGTTTTGAAAATGTCTAGCTCACGGTGAACAATTCTCCAGTGGCAGTTTGCTGTGCTCAGGTCAGATCATGTTGGTTCATTATTGAGAGAAAAATGTGAATATCACCTGCAGGGGTAGCACTGATGCTGATCAAGGCATCTGCCCAACTGCAGGTCGTGCTGTGCAGTCCCAACCCCAGCCAGTCTGAGTTTTGCAGTGAGTGGAAGGTGAACACTGCTCTTGACCTGGATTTCTGGGATAACAAACCCCAGGAGAATCAGCCTGTGGAATTTTAGATGGGTGTAATTGGTGGGTTTTACAGAAATGAGACTTCCTCTAAAAAATCTCTGCAGCTCAGCAGAGAGCACTCTGTGAATTCCTCTAGGGTCATTCAAGAGTTCCACAGAAAACAGATCATTCTTTGTTGAATTTCATAGTATTTCACCCTAAAAAAAATAGTTTATAACCTCTGTTTACTCATTGTGCCATTCTCATTGGCAAAAAAACCTCTTTTACTGCGAGGGTGGTCAAATATATATAACAACATATAACTCTGTGCTGCAACACTGCACAGGGGCTAAGGCAATGATTCACAAAAACCCCTTCAGAAAGGAGAAATTTCATCATGCAAACGTTGGTCTCAGCTGTGACCACCCTGCCTGGATCTCAGCCTCAACAGCCTGGCTTCTGCTGCCTTGCTTAGAAGAAGGCAGTCACGAAGAAACAGCTTCAAAAGAGCTCAGGATAACAGTGGATAGCAGAAGGCAGAGGTAGAAGTAGTTAGCACGTTGATAACACAAGATTTTGTCTGAGAGAGTCTCCTCTGCAGAAGGTTGCATCTGCCAGCAAGGAAGAATTGAACCAATTTTTCAGAGACATGGACTGTCACTCTGCTTTTTGCAGGGTTCCATGTTTGTCATTTTGCAGTAGAAGTCCCCATGCATTTTCTATAAACACAGTCCTTGTTTTCCTAACTGGCCAAGATTGTTTTGCACTTGTAGATTGTTTTCCATTCCTTTCCCCTGGGGCGGAGAAAGATGATTGACCATGTCTTTATCCTGTGAACTTATAGAGGTGGTGACCTCTTTGACCAATCCCTGATTGTCTTAAAAAACATATATAAATGAGAGAATAAAGAAGGGCAGGGCCTTTTTGGTGGTCCTGCCTGGTGATCCAACTGCTGCTCTGAAGCCTGAGTGTTTCTTCTGTTCCCAGCAGTGCATCAATGGACCACCTATTGATTTTCCTTTGCCCTGCCAGGAGTTTGCCCCTGTGTGACACAGGTGGCCATTGTGTCCTTCTCCAGCTGATGCACCAGACACCCCAGGTGCTGCTCTGCAGCAGAACCAAGTCTTTTGTGAAGACCTGAGATGACCAAATACATTTTGAGAAGACCTGAGAGGACCAANCAAATACATTTGTCCTCCAAGGAAGGGGAAGAGGCACTAAAGGTTTTTGCAGAAGAAATGAGTTAAATCCAAGAAGCAAGGTTTGCACTAAATGGATGCACGTGTGGGAAACAGGCTTTGGGGGTGTGACCAGATTGTGCAGAATTTTTTCTAAACAGCATTATAAATTACAGTTTGAGTTTAGATGTCTCTGCTGTGGCTGTGAGAAATCAGGAGCCTTTGGCATGAAAAAAACTGAAGCACTAAATTGTTCCATTAAAGTCTATGGGTATCCTAAATTAAGCAGGTCAGCTCATTTCAGACTTAAATTTATAACAACACACCTGAAAGCCTTTGCAGAATTGGAGGTCACCCACAAAACAAAATGACACAGTGTATGGAGCTTAAAAATCACAGAATCAGTTCAGGAGCTGAGCTTGAAAACCAGGGTACCATGACAGGTATTTTGAATGTGGAGCAGGTTGGAGGTGTGATTTTAGAACTGCTGGAGTGAAACAGAAACCTGAAACTCAGTGTATCTGATTTTATTATTGATTCAGCTTTTATAGGTGATTAGACTAAAGAAAGGAGGAATTTTATAGTACAGCTCCAAACATAATCAGTGTTTTCATTCAAAGTCATCCCTTCAACACCCCCTCCTAATGGTTTAATTCAGCTCACCTTGTGTCCTTGTGCAGTTCCATGGAGGTAAAACTTGGCCTTGCAGCTTCATTTTCACCATCCTTGCACATACAGGAACTATTCCCCAGGGTTTCTAATTTACACTGGAAGTATCCCTGTGTGATTTGGCTAAGACCATTAGAAAGAAAGGCAGTGAAAAATTAAGTCTGAAATGAGCTGACCTGCTTAACTCCGAAAAGTTATATTTATAAGCTGTGACAATGGAACAGTTAAATAAGACACAGTTTGTTGTGTCAGTCATTAATAAACTGTCTCCTAATGATTTCAGCATGGGCCATTACATGGAGTGATCCAGTAGCACATAAAAACTGCTATCAGCAAAACTGAGGAGGGAGGGGAGGAGATGTTGCTGCTGCCTTGCAGCAAAATGCTCTGCAGCAAATTGGCTCTGCTCAGCTCAGCTCAGGCATTTTGTGCTGCTGCTCCCAGGATTCTGCCCACAGCTCCCTCCAGCCCTCTCTGAGAGGGCTCCAGAGGTTCAGTTTTAAGTACAACGCTGAAATGTGACAGATTTTATTGGCAGGTAAAGCACCTGTGTTTAGAGTTTTTTTGTTGTACTGAGGTTCCCTGAAGCCACTGTTTCCAGTGGCAGCAGTGAGCTTGCAGGGTTTGCCAGTGCCACTGGCTCTGTCCTGCTCTGGGTGCTCTGCTCCACACAGCAGTGCTCTGCTTCATCAAAACTTCATCTTTTCTGATCCAGCACACTTGACCTGCTTGAAGTTCTGCATTCTCATTGTGCTTTTTCTTGGCCTCCACATCTCCTCCTGCCCCTCTGTTGTCCTTCGGATGTCAAGTGGTATCAAGAGTTTTGCACCCTGCAGCTCTCCCAGCTCCAGGGGCAGTGGAGGAACTTCCCTCTGGTGTCTTCCTTCCCAGTTTGACTTTCCTCAAGAGGCAAATGCTCTTTGACAAGATAAAATATGTCAGCTGTAATTCTTAAATCAACTGAAACATCGAATCAGTTGGTAAAGTCAGTAAAGAAGAACTTTAGCAGATGACAGAGAAAACATGAGATAATGTTGACCATCACAGGCAAATCCTGCAGCCTAATCAGGATGTCCTTTCCAAGCTGCACCAAGAGCTTTTCCACCTAGACTCATTTTGGAAAAGCCTCATCATTTTGCTAAAGGTAACATAATACCTAAGGTTCATCAGGGGTTTTTGCTGTGTATGTCTGAAAGGTTGACATTTCCCCTGAGAAATAAAACTCAGCTCTTTGCCAGTGAGAGGTGATGGCATTATCACTGGCCAGGAGTGATGAACCTGCAGCCAGGCAGAGAGTGGATATCTTGCCATAGCCTTGTCATTCTCTACCTCTTACAAACACTGTAAATTCCTGTGCAAAATACAAATTCCTGTGCTGCCACAGCCCTGCTGTGAATCAGACCTGGCTGTAGCAGTCAATCTGCTGACTGTGGAAACATCCCTTGGACTCCTAAGCTGAGACCATCACCATAACTCTCCTTTCTCCCATTTTTCCCCCTCAATCTGTCAAATAGCTGCTGTGCTGCCTCAGTGTTAGTTAGAGCTGGCTGAGTCACACCTGTCACTTGTTATTTGCTTGTTCCAAACCCGAGTGTTCTCAGCTGAACTGTGAGCAGCAGGAAAGGGAAAAAGCATTGAAACTTTCAGTACACTCAACAAAATGTTCTCTGCAAAGTCTGGGCTAACTTAACTGTCTCATGCAACCCAAAATGACATTTCCCCCAGGTGATTTGCACATTATGATTTCACAGTATTTTGCTGACTTTGGGGTGAGTGTGGGGATGAGGGGCAACCACTTTACAGCTTGAGAAATCCTTGGCTGTACTTGTCTGTCTTTCCCTAGTGGTGCAAAATACTTTTTCATCACAGTTGCATTTGGGTTGATACCTTCTGGGAGTAAATCAAACTTCAAATCTCCTCCAGGGTAGGTAGAAGTGTTTCTCACTTTGTTTCTGTGAAATGTCCTGTGGACTCTGTGGTGTGATTCAGTCTCAGTTACTCAGAGCATTGCAGAGGATGTAGGAGATGCTCCTTACTGACAAAGGAAATCCTAACTGAATCATTTGATGCTACTCATAACATCCCTTCCCATTAGTAGACACATTTGCACACTGAATCTAAAAACTAAAACAGTTTTAGATTTTTTTATAAGTAAAATAAATGGCAAGGAAATCTGATGCGTTTAAATGAGAAATGGAAAAATATGGCACATAAATTATGGTGTCGTTGTGGAAGAGCAAGGAATTCCTAAGAAATTCTGCACTGTGAATGCTTTACAAATGAAACTTAAAAAATCCAGTGCTGGTAATGGGACAGGAAAAATGGATTAAACTTGGACTTTCAAAATGAAGCTGAACTGTGTTTAGTAATCCCATAAAACCAGACTTTAGGAACAATGTGTTATAATGTTAGCTTAGGTTATTGCTTATATTTAAATACTTGTTGTGGCATGGAATAGCTCAGCTGTTAGGTTTCCTGTCCTCATTTTGTGTTTTATTTTATGTGTGTATGTATTTATTTTCAGTGTGGTCTTGCTAAGTGTGTCCCAGTCACTGGAAACACTCAGTGCATCCATTCACAGCACTTTTTTTCCAAACTTTATCTAGATAGGATAAAAAATATTGCTGTGTCCTGTCTACTACTTTTTTATTTTTTTTTTTTTTTGGGAATTAGCTTTCCTAAAAAACCCTTTGCCATTGGAAGAACCATCTCCTGCACTTGCTGTTCTCATGCCTCAGGAACTGACAGGAGCAGTGCATCTTCTGGAGGTTAACTCAGAAGCTATCAGGAAACAGCATCTGATGGGCAGAGGTACAGCCTGTAAAATCAGCCCTGCAAACACTCCACAGCATGAAAAAAATACTGATAGCGTGTGTGGAGAAAAAAAAAATACAAAATAAACTCAAATCTAATAGAGAGGGAGCCAACAGAACTGGTGTAAAGAAAAACATGGATATATTGCAGATACATTTCTGTTTAAACAGTGGGAAAAATTCACTGGAATCTCTGGACAAAAACTCCAGACCTTCTCCTGCTGCCAACATGTGATGAGAAAGATGCATTATTATTATTATTATTATTATTATTATTATTATTATTATTATTATTATTATTATTATGTGTGAGAGGGTATTACCTAATGCTGCTTCTGCATTTGTTGCCTGCAACAGTAATTTTGATAATGCAGAAAGGTTGGGAGAACGAATCAGTGTTTGGTAACAGAACAAGCATTTTATTTATTGCTCCTCCTAACTCCTGAGCTTCCTTTCATCTTACAGATGCATTTTCTGTGCTATGACTAACAGGCTTCTCCATCCCACTGTGGATCCACGCCAGTGCACCACAGAATGCAGATTTCTGACTGCCTGGTGATTACATTCTAGCCTGGGGACAGAAACAGAGCTAGAAATCCTTTGGGGCAGAGTGACAAAATGTAACCAATATCCAATCTTTGCATTACACAGCTGCTGATGGAGCTCTAGTGACACATCTACCAACTCACTTGCTGTTGCCCATTAGGCACTTCCCACTCAGCAGCTACCCCAGGTGTTCATCTGTGCTCCTGGGAAGCAGCTGAGCCTCTGTTAGCAGAACTTTTTGCCTTTAATGCCTTCTGTAGCTGTAGGATATTTTTTCCTCCACAGAATAGATAAATACAAACTTAATTCTACCTGCTCCCGTGGTATTGTTTCATGATGTCCACACAGTTGGTAATTTTCAGACAATATTTGCCAGCAGGGAGGGGTTATGAGCAGAAGGGCAGCCAACCCTTCAAAACCTTCCAAAGCAGGTTGGTGGTGTCATAAAACTTCCATTAATCCATGGATTAGGATTCACTGGCTTTGCTTCCTTGCTTGCCAGTTTGAAATGATGCCTTGCAGGTGTTGTGGCAGAATGGCTGGAAGAACAGGTGAATTATTTCTCAAATGAGTCATAAGACTCATTTCTTATCATTGGCTTGTGCTGGAAGGGGTGAAAAGTCAAAGCTCTTCCCTCAGAGTGGCTCACTCCATGGAAATATTTCCTTGGCCATGGGAAGGAAATATTTCCTTGGCCATGGGAAGGAAATATGAAGATCTGCACCTTTTCACAGGGCTGTGGACTCCATCTCTTGTCAGCAGCAACTCTCATTCAGTAATGACTGCATTACAACAAACCCCCCAAAATAGGCATTTCAGAGTTGCTTCCAAAATGAAATCTAAAAAGGGTTTGTTTCTTTACTTATTCACTATTTATTTGTTTAAGGCCATAAAAGAAATCTTTGCAGCGCTGCTTAGATCTCGCATGCTGCAAAGTGAATCCTTTTGTGTCTTCCAATACTAAATTATTGCTCTCTTTTATCCAGAGCATGGAATATTGCTGCCTCAGTCACAACATCAAGGGCTCAACTGAAAAGTGATTTTTACAATTTTTGTGTGCTGCAGTTTCTATACCCTTTGGTTAAAAACCAGGGAGGTTCATTATAGGGAGACCACTTCAAAGAGCAAATTTACATTTTTTGATGATAGAAATGTTCTGAGCACAGACCTAGGCTGTTAATCCCATCAGGACAGACCTCCTATAACCTCCTGCAAATTCGGGATGCTTTGGGCAGATTCTTTTTTTTTGGCTGATGGGAGCTTTGACTGTTTGCAGTTTGGATTTATAACAGCAGCTCTCAAACTGTGTGTGATGAGAGTGAATTTCCTGTAAGATGTGTTTGCTTTGTGCTTTATTCCTTACCATGAGCTGTTTTCCAGGGAACTGTTTGCTGTCCTGACTGATCACCTGGGTCATTCTGGTCATCAGAAACCTTCTGGAATAAACAGATCACGGTCTGACTTTTGTGCTGCTGAATTTTTATGCATCAGTGTTTCTACAGTAAATTTGAAAATTAATTATTTTACATATTGAGGATTTCTTCTTTTTTTTTTTTTTTTTTTTTTTTTTTTGCTTATTTCTCATTTGGTGTGTCTCCCTATGGCAGCCCTGCTTGGAAAGGTCTCTAACCCATCAGGAGTTAGCCTGGTTGGCAGATCCCTCTCCTAGGAAACCCCCACTCCTCTCAGATCTGAAATACTTTACTCTTCTACCTGCCTGGGTAAAGCTTTGCCATGAGGGTTTGTGCCAACCCCTTTATTCAACCCTGCATTCAAGAGTTTCATTGAACTTCTGTAAATATCAAAATAATTCAAAGGAGACCATTGCCTCAGATGATCATTTTTACACCTCGTGCAAGTGGGCCACAAAAACATGAAGAGATTAAATCCTCTCTAGAGGCTCACACAAGGAATTATTGTCCAAAGCTGAGCCCTGGAGTCCAAAATCCATTTCAGATTTGCAGGAATCTCTCACGCTATTCCCCAGGGTGCTGAGAGTACAGGATACACAAAATGAAAATAACTTTGATCTCTGATTTAGCTGCTACACGCTTAATTAAAGCCTGTTTGTATTTTGGAGAGGAGGTATCAGAGGTTTGATTTGTGAATCTCAGATCTGTAGGGGCTGACACAACAACAGGGAAGGTTTGATTTTTGCAGAGGCTGTTGCAGGACTGAAGCCTCCTGTGACTTTGATGCAGGAAAGTAAATTTCTAAATCAGCCATCTAAAAACCACCTTTTAAAGTGGGATATAATTGCAGCACGTGCACTTTTAGCTGGTAACATGCAGGTGAATATCTGCTTGCTCTATCAAAATGCAAGCCAAGCTGCTGCCCTGAAAAAATCTTCATCTCACAGACTCAGAGGAGAATCTGAGTCTTTTCACGTTCTGATTGAGCTTGTATTTATCTCATGAATATTTTAATGGTTTTATTTTATATATTTTTTTATATTATGTCTGTGCATTTTGTGAAAATGTCTACTTCTCTCTGAGAAAGACTAGGATTTTTTTTTTAAGGCTTTCTCTGTCACCTGCTTTTTAAAAGTGTGTTCACTGAATCCTTTCAGTTAATAATGAATTTATCATCCAGTGTCAGGGAGCACTCTTGTTCTTTTCCAATTCCTTTGCCAATTTAAGTCTAAATCTTTCTTCTTATTTCATTGTTGTCCACTCAGTGAGATTGGTTTTAGGATTTCACTGTCACGTGCATGCAGGAAGCATTACTTCAGCTTGAGCTCAGAAATTATTTGGGTAAAATGTGTGGATGCATAATTTCTGATCCCACTGCATCAGTTCTTTTCTCACTTTCCCTGCCTGCACACACCACCCACGTGCTCCCCATCTCCTTCTGCCCCACCTGATTTCCCCCTGTCCTGGCTCAGGAGAGCTCCCTTTGCCTGGGCACAGGAATAGAAAAGGGACCACAACCTCCCTGGCCATGCCATCAGTGCTGCTCAAGCAGGATTTACTCCAAAGGAATCCCTCTTTGCTCTTTTTTTAAGCATTTAAATAAGTTCCAAAGGGAGATCACAAATCCTGTCTTAAAATGAATCCTTTCCAAGCAAGGCAATGGCAAGTAACAGCATCATTAAAATGCTAAATAATTGCAACAGAACAAGATGCCCTTGCTGCCATGAAGAATTTGTACTTCTTTAAGTGATTATGAGACAATATTGAAGTGGACAGGTCTTTCCTTGTCCTGCTTTGACCATCAGTGGATTTACACTGATTTATGACAGATTAAATCTGGCGTCTTTTACCTGGTGGAAATGACAAATACAGCAGCTTTCACCCTGCTTTGATCCGACCTCTCTTGATTACAGAGTGTGGAGCAGAGGTTGCTCTGCATTTAATTTTTTAATTTAACAGTTCCAAATATTCTCTTGGCTTTCATCATGAGCAAACCACTTCACTTTGTGGTGACATTAAAGTGCAAGGGTTGCTTGGACACGTGAAAATCTTTTTGAAGAGAGGGACACCAATCCCACCCTCCTGGTTTAAGGCTGAGTGGGGTGAAAAATGAAGCACACACATCAAGTCAAGCTCCTCTAAGAAAGCACTGATTTCTGTAACTGTGGGCAAGCCAGAAATGTGGCTATTCAGAGGCACATCACAACCCACTCTGGAAATTAATAGCGTTTCCTAAAAAAATACGCCATTTGTCTCACTTTCTTCTGCAAAGAAATAATCTCCCAACCATGAATCTTTCTGCTAAATGAGATATTTGTTGCATTCAGCAGGAACAAAGGAAAACACAAATACGAGTGATTTTTTAATCACTTGACTTTAGCTATTTTTAACCCCTTGCAATCAATAGCTGACTTTTCCCTAATTCAGCAGAAATGTTTGCACCTTCCCATGTAGCAGCAGCTTCACTGGAAATAGCTCTGGAGCCTATTGCTCTCCAGATTTACAATTTTAAGGCTTTTTTTTTTTTTTAAAAAGGATGCAAATCCTTGGGCCATTTGCAATGAGACTTTGGTGTTTTGTAATTCACAGACCAAGTGTGAAATTTTTTTTCTTTGCTGCCTGTACAGATCTGGAGAAGTGTGAGATTGCATGTCCCTCCCTTGTACTGTTGGTTTTTTAGGGTTTTTTTTTAGGGTTTAGGGTTTGTGTGTGTTCTGCTGGTGTGTTTGTCCATAAAATGTGTGCAAACCCCTTGATGGGGATAAAAGGATGGAGGGAAAGAGGTCATCTCACAGCCACTCTCCTGTGTAATGATCTTCGTGCTTTTTAAACTCCCCTTTTTCATGGCCCTGCTGCAGCTGAGATGCTGTAGGGTTATGAGCAGGACAGTGTTTATAGATGAGATGTTTTATTGGGAGCACCTTGCAGAGCTGACAGAATTCATGTATGAGGTGCTTTTTGCAGTGTTCCATGTTTGTAATTCTGTAGTAGAAGTTCCCATGCATTTTCTAGAAACACAGCCCTTGTTTTCCTAACTGGCCAAGATTGTTTGGAACTTTTAGATTGTTTTTCATTCCTTTCCCCTGGGGTGGAGAAAGATGATTGACCATGTCTTTATCCTGTGAACTTCTAGAGGTGGTAACCCCTCTCACCAATCCATGATTGTCTTAAGAAAGATATAAATGAGAGAATAAAGAAAGGCAGGGCCTTTGTGGGTCCCCCAGTGTCCCCTACAAAGCCCAGCACCAGGGAGTGGAGCCTGCTTTAACCCTGGCAGAACGTCCCAGTGTCCCCCACAAAAAATTGTGCTGCCTTTTAGGAGAAAATACAGAATTGTAATTTGTGTCACTCTGCTCTTTGACTGGTACAAGCAACACCCAGCTTTTGGTGAGCAAACAAGGAATGGGAGGTGATAAATATAAACCTATTTTACCTTCTCAGTACCTGGAGGTCTGAACTGAGAATTTCCTTTGTCTTGGATCAGAGCAAAATTGGGATTCTGACTCTCACAGTTCCCTTTGATGTCATTTTGGTGTGCTTTTTCTGTGGCACTGTGCTCTGGGATGTTCTGGGGAAAGCAGGTGTGTGAGCACAAATGAGTCATTTCATGCAGATTTTTATCGTCCTGTGGCTGCTTAACACAGTTTGAACAATAAAAAAATAGTTATTAACTAATTGGAAAAGTGTGTTTTCTCTGTGCCCAGGGACTGTGGATTATCAAGAAAATCCCTTGCACAGAAAACCTTTTTAATAATAACCTGCTAAACCTATTAGTGAGCTTCACTGAGGCAAGAAGGTGAGTTGGCCCCTGAGGAGGATTCACCTCCAGCTTCTCCACTCCCAGAATTTGCTGCCTGGTTGTAAATGTTTGCTATGGAATGGTGGAGGGCAGGGCTGTAAATCAGGAGAGGCAGGTGCTGTGGATGCTCTTGCAAGGTTACAGCAGCACTGCTCAGGGCTGGGAATGTCTGCAAAGAAACCCCTCCTGGCCCACAGTCTCCCCTAATCCCCCCGAAAGAAATAACCTGGTTTTAGCAAAGCCTGAATTTTCTGCTGGATTGAAGACATCAGGTTGTGTAGGCCAGATCTGAAATAAAGGTGAGGTTTTATTGGTGTGACCTGATTTTCCTCACTTTTTTTCACTCCAGGCTCCAGGCTGATTTATCCCTGCTGAGGGTGTGGGACCCATAGATTTTTGGCCAATCTGACAGGTCACTGAAGGGATTCTGTGAGTGCTTTAGGAGCATATTTAGCATTTCAGGCTGGAAAAGTGTCTGTCCTGGAGGAGGGATTTGTTTTGCAGCATGAACGAGCAGGGAAAAAATGGTCACTGCAGTGTGAAGGAGATGCTGTGGCCAGGCTGGGCTGCACAGCCAGGGATGGGGGGAAAAGAACCCCAAAATTCTTCTCTCCAGAGATGGGGGGAAAGAACCCCAAAATTCTTCTCTCCAGGGATGGGGGGAAAGAATCCCAAAATGCTTCTCTCCAGGGATGGGGGGAAAGAACCCCAAAATGCTTCTCTCCAGAGATGGGGGGAAAGAACCCCAAAATGCTTCTCTCCAGGGATGGGGGGAAAGAACCCCAAAATTCTTCTCTCCAGAGGTGGGGGGAAAGAACCCCAAAATGCTTCTCTCCAGGGATGGGGGGAAAGAAGCTCAAAATTCTTCTCTCCAGAGGTGGGGGGAAAGAACCCCAAAATGCTTCTCTCCAGAGCCACGTGAATTATCCAGCTGTGACTCCACTCATGACACTGTTGGATTTAATGTTCATCAAAACCTGCACTGGAGAACAGAGCAGAAAACAAGCATAAACTCTTTTAAACCTGGCAGAATTTGCAGAGCCAGTTGCTGGAGGGATGCAGGGGTGTGGAAAGGTGTTTTGGGACTTTCAGGGCAACATTCCAGAGGACTGGATGTGCCAGCATGTAAAAAAGACTATTTTTTTTCCCCTCCACATGGTTCTGGGTAAAATAATAATAATATTATTATTAAGTTAGAAGAAAAATTGGTGTTTGGATAGGTAGGCAGGGAAATTTTCCCTTTCTTCATGGTGAGCAAGCTTGGCCATGGCCACCTAAACCAGCTCAGGAGCTGACACAGGCTCCAAATTCAAAGTAAGGATCCAGGATGATACAAAGTCATATGGGGTCAGCAGAGTGAAAAGAAAGCCTGTCCTGTTTGTCTCCCAGTTGTAACTCCTTTTCTCTTCAGGAAGATCCTGAGAGGCATTTCTTCATCTTGCTGGCATTTGAAGAATTAAGGAAAAAAACCGTATTTTCTGCCCTCTCTGTTAGTGCTGTGATATTTTAATGAGCAGCCCCTGGGAATTGGTGCTGTGGCATCAGTTCTGGGTGAGTGCTTTGGAAAATCTTGCCCCTCTGTGTGTGGAAAAGGTTGTTCTTGGTCTCATTGGAAATGCAGCAAATTCATTACTTTACTGACAGAAGGAAATATTTGTTTTCTCTCGGCCTTTTTTGAAGAATGATCTGCTTTTATTTCTGGTGTGCAAACACATCTGTTTTCATAGTTTGTGGATTTTAAATAAATTGTATCTGGAGACAGCATCCCAGTCAGAGAGTTTAGACCTAGAAATATCTAAACTCTGTTTGCCCTTCTGTGAAGGAAGAAGTGGGGGGTGAAGGGAAGGTGTTTTTGAGATTTATTTTACATCCTGCTCTGGTTTTGTTAGCAATAAATTCAGTTAATATCTCTAATTCGAGCCTGTTTTGCCTTTGATGATATTTTGTGAGTGATTCCCAACCCCAAATCTTATTTCAGCCCTTTGTTGTAGTTTCTCTCTCCTGTCCAGCAGAGAGGTTTTAGTGGGTGCCTGGCCACATTCCTTGGGAATTCCACAGCAGGAGTTTTGTCACCTCCCTGGGTGACATCCATTATTCACATTAAGATTAATTATTCTCTAAGCAGGTCTAAAAAAACCAATGTTTTATTTGAAAAGGAAAATTTGAAATACCCTGTTTTCAGGAATATTTCCTTGTAAGGTTTTTATTTATTTTTCTTTTTTAAATCAGAATGCTTTAATAGCTTAGATAATTCACCTGCCTTTTTTTAAATTTTAAATAGCTCCATTAAAAATTCTTTCCTATTGTTTTCAGCTGGAATACTTCTCTGGGGTTTTTTCTGTCCTCATTTTAATTCTGGTACCATTTAGACCAGCATATGCTTGGAAATCAAGTGTATTTATTTCCACAAGCTGCCACTCAGTGTTAAATTTCACCTCTCTTAAAAACACTCACTTATCTACCCAAAGTAGCAACATACCCAAGACTTTTTATTTTTTTCAGGGTAAAAAACCCCACAAAACCACCTCGAAAAGAAGAGCACAATGTATAAATTTTTATTCCCAAAATTTTTTTCTTAATTTACTTTTATTTTTTAAGAGAGCAGCTCACAGAGGGCAGGTGTCCAGACTCTGCATGAAAACATTGATTGCAGCGTGCCTGGCAGCTTGGAAATGCCAAGTGCTTATTAGATCTTTATGAAACTGTTTTTCAAGCACTTCAGCTGATGAGGAGCTTGCAAACTGAGCCTCTTTTTTTGAGAAATCTATATGTATAAATATATATATATCTGCACATAATTGCTCTTCCTACACAGTCAAAATCAATGAGCCAGGTTTCAAGGTGTCAGGATTGACTTGAGTGAGGTGGGGTAATCTAAAACAAGCAGCAAAACTTCAAAACTTTTAGGTGTTTTTTTGTTTGTTTGTTTGTTTTTTGTTTTTTTTTTGTGGGTTTTTTTTTTTTTTTTGGGGGGTTTTGTGGGTTTTTTTTTTTTTTTTTTNTTTTTTGTGGTGGTTTTGGTGGTTTTTTTTCTTTTTCTTTCTTTTTAAATGCTGTTCTAATTCTGCCAGTCACCCCCCTGGGCAGTTTTTGGCCTTCCTTTGGATCATGGATGTGTTGCCTGATGTGCTCCATCCCCTTCTCACACCCTGTGCCATCACTTTACTCCTTCCAGCTCCCATCTCCTGAGCCCTTTTCCACAGACTCTGCAATATTCCAGTATTTCTCACCTTTAACTGTGGTGTTTTTCATGGGGGTTTGGCTTTTCTCTCCCTCAGCAGTACTGGAGGGTTTCAGCCCCCTTGTTAACAAGTGGGATTTGCAGCTCTTCATCTGGGTTTTGTGAATTGGGTAGAAGGAGGAAAAAAAAAACCCAAAAAGAGCTTCCAAAGCTCCTAGAACTGTGAGAAATCTCTGAGGATCCTTCATATTGTGATAAAGTGTTTATGAGTTTCAGAAGCTGGAGACCAAGCTACCAAATAAATCTTTAATGCACAGAATTTTAAATTACTGCTCAGTGAACTCATTGTAGAGGGATGGCCAGAGGAAACCCCAAAGGAATGCAATATTGTTAATTCCAGCTTCCTCTCCTTCTCTTTTTATTTCTTAGAAATTAATGTGTCTCTGCTCAGCAACAAGTACACTTTAGGCCAAATAGCTGAAATGCATGTGTTTGGGGGGCAGGAATCACAAATTTGGCTATCTTTGCAAAAGATTCTTGAAATCATTGGATTTCAAGATATAATTAACAAATATTTAATAATAATAATTAATAATAATATCAATACTATTTAACAAATAATTAAAATAAAATAAATAAATAAACAAACTTATTTATTTATTTATTTTTAATTA
>VZTZ01045169.1:39241-56577 GCA_013400955.1 Drymodes brunneopygia | reverse complement strand
GTTGGCAGTTACAGCAATGGCACTGCATCCATTCTGATCTTCCTGGTAAATGAGATTTCCTGAATTTGCCTTAGCAGTCCAAATTCCTGAATTTAGACAGAATTTGCAGTCTCCTGTTTTAACCTGTTTGTAATCTTGTAATCAATTTTGATCTGCTGAGTGTCAGATTTAATTTGGGGATTGTTTTTCTGTGGTTTGCTTGCAAATATAGAGTACACTCCATTAGTGATTCTTCATATATCTCATTTCATTTATGTTCCTGAGAATGTCCCAAGTGCAGTGTGGCAGCATGACTAATCTGCATCCACAATTAAATAAAGTTCCTGAAGATTTATTTTCTCATGTGATAGTGCCAAGAGATTTCAAAGACTTTGAAGTTGGCAGTTACAGCAATGGCACTGCATCCATTCTGATCTTCCTGGTAAATGAGATTTCCTGAATTTGCCTTAGCAGTCCAAATTCCTGAATTTAGACTGAATTTGCAGTCTCCTGTTTTAACCTGTTTGTAATCTTGTAATCAATTTTGATCTACTGAGTATCAGGTTTAAATTGGGGATTTCTTTTTTCTGACTAGATTGCTTGCAAATATACAGTGCATTCCATTAGTGATTCTTCATGTATCTCATTTCATACACGTACCTGAGAATGAAGGTGATGAATAGAACAGCTTACAGAAAGGATTACCAAAAAGGGGGAAAAAAAAAAGCTAAAGACAGGAATTTAAATGAAAATTAATTCATTGCTCATTGGAATTCAGAAAGTAAGACTTGCCTCTAGGAATATGTACTATTTCTACTGCTTTTACACCTGACTGGGTGTGCTGCTGAGTGATTTTGCCAGAAATCTCATTTGTACTTTCCTTTTCTCAGTAGTCCTGAGTTCCTGGGAAAGCTGGGGACCAAAAATAAGGGGGAAAAAAAGGGTAAAAATAATAAAATAGAAATAATTGATGATTACTGGTATATTTTTATGGGCTTTTAAAAAATACCTCAAATTTTCCAGAGCTCACTGGATCTGAGATCTGAGTGCTGAAGCAGCAGGTGTGATTCATCCCAGCCCTGCTGCTCTTGCAGCTGTTTGCAGCTGGGAAAAGATCAAAATACTGCCAGATCAACAGATGAATCTTTATTCTTAGAAGGGTTGAGTTTTAAGAACAGGAGCCAAGATATTTTAGCACTTCCAGCCCCTTCCTGACATGGGATGGTATTAAGTGTGCGGAGTTAAGATGAGCTTTACTAAAACTCAAGTGATAAGAGCAGTTTCAGGGCAGTGGGGATTAGATCTACTGTGTTTGCAGTAGGTTGGAATGTATTTATGTTCATAACTGAAAAAAAAAAGTTGACTAAGAAGAAATCAGGCTGTATTTCCATTTAAAGAGTTCTCTCCTAAAAGTTTGGAACTGGTATTTGTGCAAATGCTGCTGTGCAAGGCCTTTCTGAGAAGATAAGAGAATTGTGCTTTTTGTGGTAGAGCACAACAAGTCACACACAGGGAGACAGAGTTTAATCCCAGGCTGTGGTGTAGGCTCCTTTTCTAATCCACTGCTGTGCTTCAGCATTGTTTCTTTGTGATGGGGATAAATGTGTGGCATTAATTTTTTAGCTTCCAGCTGAATTTTGCACTGCCAATGAACTGTCTTATTTCATAACAGTGCAGCCTCATTGTGATGGCTGCAAACTGATTGATGCTATTAAGCCATGTAATATACTGCCTTCTGTTGTCAACATTTATTTTTGTTGTTGTCAGCATTTTAGTATTTCTAGGCAGAGTTTTAAATAACTGATGCAGTAAAAGGAGCTTTTTGGTTGAGGAATAGGGTGCTTTGTGCTTTGCAGGAAGGGGATGTGACTGAAACATATTTATCACTTTGAAATGACAGTTTCTGAGGTGACAAACCTTTGTGGAAAATTGCTGCTGTTTTATTTTTTAATTGGAATTCTGGAAGCATTCCTTGTACTCTTTTAAGCATCACCTGTTAATGAAAAAGCAGAAGCCAGTGAAGAATGAAATTAATTGTTAGTCTTTTCTTAAGATTCAGATCACTTTTGGTAAAACCACAAGCAAGAAATGATTGGGAAAGCCAACAAGACAAATCTCTAGACTATGACCAGAATTTACAATCTCATGAATCAAATGAAGGATTTGACTTCAGCTTAAGGTGATTCAGAAGAGCATCAGCCTTTGAGCCCAGAGATGGAGCCAGGGGCTCTCCTGTGTCCCCCTCTCCCTGTGGGGCTGGAGGAGCCTCCAGCAGGGTGTTCCCTGTGTTACAGAGCTGCAAAGGAGCATTTTGGGCTTTCCTTCTGCTGCTCAGCTCTGCTCTGGCACTGATCACAGATTTTTGTGAAACCAGAAGCTGTCTTGATTTTTTCAGCTTTTTTTTTTCCCCCACACCCCTCAGCTGCTTTTCTTTGCTCTTTCAAGGCAGCCCCTTTGGCACTGTGCAAAACAGACTTTCTCTGTGCCTGACTTTTCCCCAGGGAACTCAAATTCTCTGTTTTTTTTCCACACTCCTGCTTGGGACCCTTGGAGTGTTCCAGGAGGATGGGAAGGCAGATGGAGCTGCAGTAGGAGTGGTGTGAGAGCTGCTGGGTCCCACAGCTCATGTTCCTCTTGGGGCTTGCAGGGAAGGACAGACCCTGGAGGAAAAGGATGAAAAGCACCTTTCAGTGAGAGAACTTTAAAACTCCCAACACAGATACACCTGAGGCAAAGAAATATTCAAAGAAATGATTTCCAGACTTTTTTTTTTCTGCTTGGGAAATTGTCATGAGCATCTTCGGATCCTTTCATGAGCATCTTCTGATCTTTTCATGTTCAGCATCCACACTTGATGAAGTGAACTCCTTGCTGAACTCACAGCTTTGGCTCATGGGTCACCCATGGAGCTTTCTGTGCCAGTGTCCTGCCTGATGACAGAAAGGCAGCAGCCTCTGGATGGAAATGACTTCTCATCAGAGTGGAGTGTCCCCTCTGTTTTGGCACTCACAGCTCCTGAGATGTTTTTCTGACATCCTCGACAGTGAGGAAGGGCAGGTATTGAAAGAGCACCTGAAGTGGCACAAATCTGACTTGAGACATTCACTGATGGCTGCCCTGGTTTGTGCCATGTCAGGAAGGTCATGGGAAGAAGTTTTCACCTTCTGCTTCTGATCTTACCTGGAGCAAAGCCTTGGATGGTCAGGGTTTCTTTTTTGTAGCATCAGGTACATGGAACTTAAAGCTGTTACTTTGACACCTGAGAAACTCTTAACTGAGTAAAAAGAGTAAGAAAGGACTGCATGACCTGAAAGTTTTATCACCTTCTTCCTTCACGCCTTTTCTCTCCATATATCTTTATTTAACTTTTCAGAAATATCCCACATTCATTAGTTTCCCCTGGTTATCCCTGTCTCATTTGAGTCACCTCATTTAAATAACAATACCAGCACAGAAGCAGATTAATGGAAAACCTCCTTAAATACTAGATAGTGCATGTGTTTGACAGTGTAGCAGTAAAGCTCCTAAAATCCAGGTTAGGCTGAGGGGCTTTAAAATCCAGATATTCACTTATACTGACATGAATGCAAAATGTTCCCACAGTGTGTGGACAAAGGAAAAGCCTGTCTGAGTGTGGCATCATCTTTCTCTTTTTGTTGGAAGTGACTATGGATGTCCCTAAAGATTAACTGAGTGGCTGGAAAAAAATTAGGGTCTGGTTTTGTTCGAGGCTGTTTTTAGAAATAGCTTCCAGAAATTTTTGGGAGAACAGAATCTCACGAAACTTTAGCAAAAAGAGCAGCAATCAAGTGACAAGAAGTATTGTGGCAAAAGTATAGACCCAAAGTGGGTCACAGAGATGGGATTTTTTGGGGGTTTAGTTCTGAGTTAAGTTAGAAGTTAAGAAAGATGGGGTTCAGTTGGGGAGCCAAAGGGGAAGATTTTCTGTTTCTGTCCTACCAGAGCCACGTTTCCCTTTCTGTGTGATGGAGCAGGTGAGTTCCATGAGCAAGAACAACAGAAGACAGCCAAGGAAATCACATTAAGGCAAAAATGCATCTCATTTGGCTTGTTTTAAACTTTTCAGACAGAATCTTTTTACTTACTATCTACTCAAGAGCCCCAAATCTTTCTCCTGTGCCTTGGAGATTTAAATTAGGAGATCCACCAACTTGTGCAGTGCTGTTCACCATCTGGAAATGGCATCATGTTTTCTCTCTAATAATTCTCTTATTTCTGAGAAACCAGCTGCTCACTTGCTAATTGTTAACCATTGACAATTAAAAGTGACTTCAGCTATTACTAGAGTATTATTGGCCCTGTGGCAGTGATCCTGCTTTTTAAAATTATCTTTTTAGGACTCCTGTCATTTCACAGGGAAGATGCTGTCTAAGGATCTGACAGAAAATGCTAACGCCTTTATCTCAGGGAAAAGAATCAAGTTTTTCACACCACAGCACTGATTAGTGGTGACATTTTTTGTGCTTAGGCAGCCAATGCAAACACAGAGCTACAGCCTTTGGGTGCATTTACCTGCTTTATCCCTGTGGTTGGGTCTTCCTGAGCTTTGGGTTTGCTGTTTTGGTACCTGGAAATTAAAATTCTCACATGATTCAGACAGATTCATCACTTTTGCAGGGAAATAGGTGAGGAGCAGCTGCAGGCATCTTGTCCTGGTGGTGGTTTGAGTCCAGGGGAGCCTGGAGCTGGGCTGGGAGCTAAGGAAATTCTCCAGCATTTTTGGGAACCCTACAGTTTGCCACTGTTCCTACTGATATTTCAGATTTCGAAGCAATTCTCATATATTTACATCTGTATGACGTTTCTTCTGGATTTCAGTTGTGGACTGAAAAGTGAGATTTGACTGGGCAGTTTTTTAACCTTTTTACCACCAGTGACTGGGCTCCCCCTTGCTGCTTTTAGCCTCTTGTCCTCTGCCCCTGAGTGGGGCTGATTTTTTTTGTTTAGGACAGTACAAATAAATATTTGTATTGGTTTCCAAGAGGTGAGCAAGGGAAATGAGGCAACATATATTTATAAACTTGAATAAACTTATAAAATAAACTTGAGTTTATTTTATAAACTTTTATGCAGCAAGGGAAAGAACCTGAAAATAAAGGCTCATGGGCTGTGTGCAGTGAAAGTCACAGAAAATGGAAATAACTTTTAAACAGCTTCATGACAGTTTCTAACCTGAGCCAAGTCTCCATTTACTGTAGAAGAGACAAGGAGCTTAAGAATTAATTACCCAGCTGATGAGCATGGTTCATTAATATGTAATGGATGTTGCACTTCATGTAGAATACCCACAGCAGGTCATGGCAGAGTTGCAGGTTGATTTGTTGCTCAGGAGAATTTAATTGCTGCCTGCCATCCTGAGCTGACCTCAGGATGTTCTCTGATGGTTTCCTGGAAGCTGAAAGTTTCCTCCACAGGAAAGTGATTTCCCCCTTTTTGAGACTGGGCCTTTGCTACATTTGTAAAAGGCAGGAATCAAAGGGCAATATTGAACTAAAAAAGAAAAAAATCAGGTTTTTTTTTAAAGGGGGATTGTCTTTAAATGGGTGATTTCTGAAGAGTCAGTATGTGAGAAAGAACAAGGTGTTGTATATAAGACTTTTCCCCTAGTTTCTGTCCTTTTTAAGTGGGGAGAGAGGAAAATCCCAAAGCCTTATAAAACAACTTTCTGTGCTGTCCCATACCTTCAGTGCTGTCAATCCTGCTGCCATCCCTTTTTTGGTGTCCTGGTGCTGCCAACCTGTCTGTTACCTGCTCTCTGCTCTCTGTGAGGAACACATCTGCACGTCCCTGTTTTGGTGTCCTGGTGCTGCCATCCCTTTTTTGGTGTCCTGGTGCCTGTTACCTTCTCTCTGTGAGGAACACACCTGCACATCCATGTTTTTGTGTCCTGGTGCAGCCAACTTGTCTGTTACCTGCTCTCTGTGAGGAACACACCTGCATGTCCCAGTTTTGGTGTCCTGGTGCTGCCAACCTGTCTGTTACCTGCTCTCTGTGAGGAACACACCTGCACGTCCCAGTTTTGGTGTCCTGGTGCTGCCAACCTGTCTGTTACCTGCTCTCTGCTCTCTGTGAGGAACACACCTGCACGTCCCAGTTTTGGTGTCCTGGTGCTGCCATCCCTTTTTTGGTGTCCTGGTGCTGCCAACCTGTCTGTTACCTCCTCTCTGCTCTCCGTGAGGAACACACCTCCCAGTTTTGGTGTCCTGGTGCACCCTCCTGCCACGGCCCCAATTTGGGTCTCCCCTCTGGAGGGGGTGGGTTGGCTGAGCTGCCCTCCCAGCACAAGGTCCAGAAGGGTCTTCTCTGCTCGTGGGCTGTGGCCTCAAATGTTCCCTTGAAGATGTGCCTGGGTTGGTGAGCAGAAAGCTTTCTGGCTCAAGGGAACATTTACAATTGCTCAACAAGCATGTCAGAATATATTGTATTATGTAATTTGGCCTTTTTGAAACCTTTTGAAAGCACTATCGTTTCTTTAGGAAACTTCTGCAAACAACAGGGTTTTTTTCTTTGTAGAATAATCTAAATGCCTTTTAGGAGGGGCTCTCTGTGGCCTCCCCTTGTGTTTGATTTTGCTGGGGAGTTTAAGCTCCAAAAGCTTTATTAAAGGAGCAGCTTCTAGTTAAGAAAATACATATTTTGCTGCATATAATAATAAAGCTGTACTACTATCACTATCATTTACTGCTTAGTTGCTAACAGTGGCAAAACTATGTGCTTTCTATATTTTGCTGTCTAACTCTCAAAGAATCTAAAAAGCTCAGAGTTTGGTCCTCAAATTCTTTTCACCCTCTTTGAGAATTTAGTGCCTCCCTTACAGTCTGTCCTAGCTCTGGAAATTTAAAATAAATGAATAACTTTAACCAGTCCTCTAAAAATGTGATATGCTTAAAAATCATGTCATTTAAAAATTGTTTGGTTTTCTTTTTTCCCCACAACCTCAAGAACCCAGAATTTTCATGTCAAGAATGAAAATTCTAACATTAATGCAGTCTGTTTTACTTAAGATTTTTTGGGGAGGGTGTTTCTTTTGTTTGTTCCATAAAAAAGCCCCTCAAATACTGTAAAACTCAAGGTAAAATCAGGAGAACTGGCAGCAAATGACCTTGAATTTTTTTTGCTACGTTGTTCATTAAATCATTTATGCTGATGCCAGCAGTGTCTACAGAAACTTTCCTGAATAAACAAAAATCCTTTGCAAAGGTTTGTGTAAATGTCTGTTTACAAGCAAATAGATAAGCAGTGTGCTGAAGCAGGCAGTCAGGCTCACACAAAGGTATTGAACCTGAAAGTGTCGCTGAAAAAGCACTAAAAATTAATTCAAATAATAACAAATAAATATGTATGCATTTATGTCGCCCTGCTTTTTGGAGGGTTCCATGCTTGTAATTTTGAAGTAGAAATTCCCATGCATTTTCTATAAACACAGTCCTTGTTTTCCTAACTGGCCAAGATTGTTTTGAACTTTTAGATTGTTTTTCATTCCTTTCCCCTGGGGCGGAGAAAGATGATTGACCATGTCTTTATCCTGTGAACTTACAGAGGTGTTAACCTCATTGACCAATCCATGATTGTCTTTAGAAAGATATATAAATAAGAGAGTAAAGAAGGGCAGGACTTTTTGGTTGGTCCTGCCTGGTGATTCAACTGCTGCTCTGAAGCCTGAGTATTTCTTCTGTTGCCAGCAGTGCAACACATTTATTCTCTTAAATCCTGTGAATAAACCTGATCAGCTGAAGCAGAAATGGTAACGGGGACGCTCAGCAGGCTCAAGGGCAAGATCCTCTGGAGCAGGTTGTGGTTTGTGTGTGATTATGTGCAATTATCCCGTGGCTTGGTGCGGTGATGAATCCTCCTCTATGAATGCCTTCCCTGCATTTCCTAATGATGCAGCCGAGCATCTGCTCTGCCAACACAACACACAGGCCATGCAGCTGCCATCACCGCTGGCAGAATTCTTCCCCCCGCCACCAGAGCGTGTTTTTGTCGCCCTGCCTGATCCGTTGTTTCTCACACTGCTCCTCACCTCCCTCGCCGCTGCTGGAGCCGATCAAAGCCTCCCAGCAGAGCTGCCTGGGTGGCACAGGGGACACTTGGGAGCCGCAGGCGANAGTGCAACAGCTGGAGACAGCGGTGGAGGCTCCGCAGCTGCGGCTCCGCTCTCCCGAATCGCGGCCGGCTGACGTTTGGGCTGGGCGGGCCAGGAGGGCAGGACGTGCCAAAAGCAGGAGAAAAGGGCATTCTCATGGCAGCCCTGGATTTTAATCGATAGCCCTGTCCACTGCCGGACACGAAAGAAACACGCAGATTTCAGAGCAGCAGTCAGGACCACCAGGCAGGACCACCAAAAGGGGGCCTGCCCTTCTTTATTCTCTCTTTTATATATCTTTCTTAAGACAATCATGGATTGGTCAATGAGGTTACCACCTCCACAGTCTCCCAGGTTAAAGACATGGTCAATCATCTTTCTCTGCCCCAGGGGAAAGGAATGAAAAACAATCTAAAAGTTCCAAGCAATCTTGGTCAGTTAGGAAAACAAGGACTGTGTTTGTAGAAAATGCATGAGAACTTCTACTACAGAAATAAAAACATAGAACACTGCTAAAAGCAGGGCGACACAGCCCATTTTATGTGTCTCCAGATCTGCTCTGCTTGCTCTTCCACACCACGATGCTGAGTTACTCGTAGGGCTGTGGAGGAGGTTGGCATCCCCTGTGTCTGATCCAGATGTGCTGCAGCTGGAGGGCAGGATTGAGCTCCATGTTTTTCCTCTGCTTAGCTATGCAAGGGGACACAGCTTGGCATGGTGCCAAGTGCCAGGACTTAGTTTTGATCTATTGTCTTGACATGTGGGAAGGGGAAAAAAAACCACCAACCCCACCACCTTAAATTTTACTCTTGAGTGAATCTTAATCTTTAAATTAGTACAAATGTGAGAGTTCCTATGCTGTGATTTTAGAATAACTGTAATCATTTCAAGAAAACAAAGGGTAGGAACATTATGGTGTTGAATGCAGAGCAAACTGCTGTTCGAAATGATGTGTTGTGCATCTGCACATGTCAAAAAAAAAAAGAGTTTTATGTCCTAATTCGTTTTGGAGCTTGCCCTCCTCTCCTCTTGTTCATCCCTGTTTTATTTTCTTCCTTTTGTGCCTGTAATTGCGTGTGTTATTAGAGCTGGCAGGATGAGCACCTCCAGATGCATCCTGCAGGAACGCAGCCAGTGCTGACTCTATTCCCATGGCAGACTGCATGCCAAGGCACTGAAGCTTGCCTGTCAAAACCTGTATCCTTTCTGCACTGCTCCCAAACCCATCCTCTCACAAAATATTTTGACACAGGGTGACTCAGGATAACCTCGAGAACCATCCCAAGCTTAAGAGTGTGTCTGGTAAAAGTAGGATTTTGGTATAGTGTGGCCTAGGCAGCTTTCCTTATTCTTCTGTCAGATGAAATGAGTTGAGGGGTTTAAAATCTGTTGTGTTGAACCCTTCACTGGGTTTCATGTTTGGGGTTGGTTTTTTATTGATTTTTTTTTTTGTAAACTTTCTCTGAATTTTTATGCACTCTGAAAACAACAACAACAAATCCACTTATTTTACTGAGCATACCGCATTTTGTGTTGTGATTTTTAGCAACGAGACAACAACTTCTCTTCCTTTAGGGGAAAAAAAATATACTAATTTTACTTATTATTTTACAGGTATCAGGCAACAGCATATCAATGATGCTCCTTCCACACGATCCTTTCCTAACTGGAGATCTATACTATCACCAACACGGCCTTCCACAGAAACCAAGACTCCCTCCTTAGGTGATATTTCTCTGGGGCAGACCCTGGAGAACGCAGACTTGCTTCAGATGATAAAAACAACGCTGACTGGCGCACGAACCAGGACTTTGGATCAGATGCACCTGTCACCCTCCCTCTACCAAGGCAGTGGGAACAGTGCCCCCCAGGAGCCCGCTGAGGTTTCAGCCGAGTCGCCCCTGAGGTCCTCTCAAGATGCAGATGACACAGCTGCTCTAACAGGTTTGCCTCAGCTTGGTATGTTTGTCCACTGTAGCACCAGTGACACATTTGGGTACAGCTGTGCCATCCCAGCCAGTGCCATTAGAAACATCCTCCATTTCCAGAGAGAGCACATCAAGATCAGACATGCTCGCTGCTGTTCCATCACCATCATTCTCCTCATTGGTAATTTGGTCACCTCATGCCATTAACTTCTCTAGACCAGCTGCATTGCCCATCCAAGTGCCTTTGTCTGCAGATCCCGAAGGTTTCTTCAGCACAGATTCAGCTAGCTCACAGGTTAGTGAAAGGAGGAATAGTCCTCTAAGCATGGTGCATTCCAGTCTGGTGAATCCCAGAAGGGGTTCCAGCTTGTTTATGGGGGCCATGCCTGCCATTGGATCAACAGCAGTGCATTTCACAGAATTAGTGGGCAAAGGGTTTCCTTTGGAAAGGACCTCTTTTTCATCTGTATACTCTGATATTCCTGGCTCAAAAATGCATCAGTCTCCCCTGACAGTGACTTCCCAAAACCTGTCATGGTTTCCTAATGAGATTATGTATAATGTCTCTTCTACTGGAGCCATTTAGGGCAGCACTGACTGGCAGAATTAGTGGTGTCACTCTTCTGCTATCATCAGTTTTTCAGGATAAAGCAGAGGTTCCTACATCAGTCTTCCATCCTGTGGGTTCTCCACATCTAACACTGCCAATGAGTCACCCTCAGTCTTTCACAGCTCTGACTAATTGCACTACAGGCTCTAACCCTGCACCTCTCATGTCATCAGCCTCCAAGAAGAGCCTGGCTGAGGTCCCCAGCTCAGCACAGAGCACGTCCTCCCTTTCACTGCCAATATCACTCATTCCAGATGCAAAGCACGCTCGCAGTGCAGTGCTGCCAGTACGAGAATTCAGAAGCAAAACAGATTTTCTCTTTAGAAATGCAACATCCTCCTCTCCAACAAGCCCAAGGTCTCCCTTGCTAACTGAGACAAACGAGGTGCTTACTGGGGCAGCATGCACAGACAGTCCCAGGGCAGCAGCAGCCAACCAGGACAGGCTGCAAATCCCTCCCACCGCTGCCTCGCAGCGCTCGCTGCTGCCTCTGAATCAGAATTTTGCACAAGGCCTGACTGATGGAACTTACCAGGTGAGCAGTATGAGACTCCCAGCTGCTTCTTCTGCCCTGCTCTCCCAAATCCTGGCAGCTTTCCTGTGGCAAGGACAGCTCGACAGCTTTTCACAAGAGGAGTGACAGCAAAGATGGCCAGGAAGTTTAATAATGTTCTATGGGACTCAGCTTTCCAGAACTTCTCCAGATATCCAAACCTGTACACTCCTCATAGGATCAAGGATACCAGGCACTGTTTTGGACATGGCCATGACTACTCTTGATCCAGTTGCAGTGCCATTATTGCTTCCACTATAGACCCTTCAAAACCTGGACCTGCTACCACAAATATTTCTGCCACGATTGTTTCTGTGACTGCACCTCTTCCACCTGGAGATGCAGAATGTTCAGATGTAACCGTAAACGAAGACAGAAAGATGAGAGTACCCACTCTTGTGACTCCACATGCAGGATATTAATCTCCAAGAGCTTTAAATCATTTAACCTCTGGTCCTACTTTGCATTCAGCTGATAAAAAGCCACTCACCTCTGTCATGCCTCCAGCATGGGGTATGCTGCCATCACTTGTTTCCATGACAACAGTGATGGACAGCCACAGTTCTGGCTCTTCCAGGATTTTGAATGCAGACTCTGAAAGCAATTTAGATCCTGTCAGCCCTCCTGAAGTTGTAACTTCAGCTTCTACGTGGCCCAATAAAGCCTTGCTGTCTGCAGCTGGCATTAGTATTCCTTTGGTAAAAACTTCAGTCCAGATGGAAATAAGGGAAGTTGCTCCAAGTACTTTTCCACTGGAAGATGCACCATACTCAGTACTGTCAAGTATGCAAACAAAATCAATACAAAAGAACAGCCACTCTTCTCCACCCCTTCAGCAAATTGTACATATGCATCCTATAGTCAAAACATTTCAAATTTACCCTTTGCTGAAGAGAAAAACTTTTCAGATTTTGATGTAGATGCATTTGCACTTAAAACATCTCCTGTTCAGTGTTCATCCATTGCTACTGCATTGACAATGCCTGACCCCCTGCAAAAAAAAAAATCTGGAAGCATGGCTGAAAACACTGCTGATTTCTTCACTGTTGGAGATGTTCCTATCAGTACACATGATAAAGCACCTCTCCATTTACATGTGCCTCCTGTTAATGCTGCAGGTGCTCTCCCTAGCTCTCTAGAATCCCAAACAAGTGATGTTCCAAAGATTACTGACAGAACCTTAGGCACCCCAAATCCTGGCAGTTTTCAGCTCACTGGCAACCTCAGCCCCCAACAGAAGCAGTGTCACCCTCAGAACACTGCCAGCCCAGTCCCCCTTTCCTGTAACCAAGCCTTCTGGCTCAACTCTCTTGATTAGTTTTATGTCAGAAGACACTGAGATTCTGAGTTCTGGAGATTTTCCAGAATTTGCAGACAACCAGTTGGAGTCCTCTGGTTATTTGGTTTTGGCTGATAAATATCCAGCCATGTTCAGTGAGGAGGAGTGGGACACAAGTGCTACGAGTCATAGTCTAACTCCCAGTAACACATCTAATAAAGCTGCCAAGGGCATCCCATTGCAAACCCCTACCACCAGTGCTCTGCAGTCAGTCAGTCATCATAACTTCTGTCCATGCATCACCAACACAGATAGAGTCTCCTTTTTTGTCAACAACCAACTTTACCCATTCTGTTCTTACAGTGTTATCTGGAGTATCTTCTGGTGCAATACCTACCGTAGAAACTTCAGAAGCCAAACCACTAACAAGAAAATCATCTTCAGCTTCACCAGTGTCAGCTTCTTCCTTCTTTTCTCTAGGCACTGAAAACACCCCTTTGCCATCTGTGATGGCTTTAAGCACACCGATACTGACACTAACAAAAAACAACACTGCCACAAAGCTGACATCGGACCTAAGCTTGGTAGGAACACAGGCAGATTTTCCTTTTGCAACGGGAAACACGACTGCCTCACCTGTGGACACGCCAGCTCTGCTCATAACCCCCAAGAGCAGCACAGCCACAGCTTCCACACTCGCACCCACAGCCCACGCACCAAGGCAGATAGCAACAACAGTAACTGACACCCAGAAGCTCCCGAGCTCAGACATCACCAAAACACCAACCCCATACCCACTGACAATGACAGCAGCTTTGACATCTATTACAGCATCAGCGAAAACAACTAGGCTTCCCCCTTCTCCAGTGGAAATCACCCCTGCTCCTCCCGACACCTCGGCAGCGGCCGCTTTCGCTAACATGACGGCAGCTCCCGCGCTGGATTGCCGGCTCTCTGCCAACATGATGGTGAAAACAGGTACGTGCAGCCCCTGGCTTGGCTGAAGGGGACTCCTGTGTCTGTGAGAGGTGGTAACCTCATTGACCTCACTGTGTGAGAAACACACCCCAGTGTCAAAGAATGTGGGGCAGTAGTGATTGACCCGCTGCCCTGACAAACGGCATGGATATGAGTAGGGTTGTTGGATGGATATGGCATTGGATTTACCATTGGATTTACCAGTGGCTTGGATTTAAACATGAATGTGTCAAATGAATGTGAAAACAGGTACATGCAGACCCTGGCTTGGCTGAAGGGGCTTCCTGTGTCTGTGAGGTGTGAGAAACACTCCCCAGTGTCAAAAAATGTGGGGCAGTAGTGATTGACCCGCTGCCCTGAAAAACCGCACGGGTATGAGTGGGGTTGTTGGATGCAAGATTTACCTGTGGCTTGGATTTAAACAGGAATGTGTCAAATGAAGTGGTAAGATCAGGTGCTCTGAAGTTCACTGCAGGGCCACCCGTGTGGAGGGACAGCCCCGTAAGCCAGGATGGTTTTGTCCCTTTTTTGCAGGAAGGAGTCTGTGTTGCTGAAGAGGACAGTGCAGTAACCTGCCTTGGTCCTCAGCCCTGTTTATGCACAAAATCCTTATTCTGTCCTTATATGAGCACCTAATTCTATCATTACAGATTTGTTTGAAAGTAATATTTAGCATTTAGAGTTGCACACTTCAAAATGGGAGGATTCTTTTTGTTTTCTATGTAACGGTGCCACTTCTGGCTCTGGCTGTTTATTCATGGACAGAACTCTAAACTAAGGGGGCCTGGAGAGGAACCTTGCCCAGGCTTCACATGGGCTCCTTGTGGCAGCACAGCACCAGGTGTGTGTATCCTGGAGATCTCAGCCAAGAATAGGTGGAGAAAAGAGTTTATGATCTTGTGTGATACAGGTTATAGAGAAATAGACATCTTTTGGACCTAATCTGTGTTTGTTATCTGCTAAATATCCCCATCAGTTGTGTGATGAGTACAACAGCTATTTTTAAAGACAGAAGTGCACAGAAAGTGATCTAAAGTACTCAAGCAGAGCATACAACTCTTTCTGCAAATGATAAGAGAAAAAGAAGAAGATGGTGATAAGTTTATTAAAGAAAGCATGGAGATACTTCCTAAATGGAAAATAATTGTGGCAGTGGAGCAGCGAATTCTTTTATGTAACTCTGGCCATGAAGACGTGAAGCCTGCCTGCCTGTGGAGCTCTGGCTCAGTCCCCTGGGAATGCTGTGCCAGTCTGTCCTCAGGCAGGGAGTGGCCTCATGCCTCCTTGGAAAGGCAGCATGGCAAAGACTTGCTGTTGCTGCTAAAGAAATTGCATTTGTTAGACCCTGCTCTGGAAAGATGGAAACAATGGGCTATTGCCATGGGAGGAACAGGGAGCTCAGGAGCTGCTGAGCCCCTGCAGTTCTGTCTTTGGAGCTGCTGCTAATCCAAGCCCTGCTCTGATGATCCCTGCACGGCCAGCCCGTTGTAAAACAATTAAAGAAAGCAAACAGGAGTGTTGGTGACGTCTCAAACCACCCTGTGGCTTTTGTTGCTCCACAGTTCTGTTTCTGAACACAAGGAGGATGATGATCAGCAATGCCTTCAGGGAGAGTGTGAGAAAAGGGCTCAACCAAGTGCTGAGACAAGCTTTCAACCAGAACGTCAGTGCTCAGGTAGGCATGCTTGGCTTCCCCTGCATGATTTCACCAAAACTGCTCTCCCACCAAGGAACCCCAGCTGGCTGCAGCTCCAGAGGTGTCTGTGGATGCAGAAAACCTCTTGGAGGGGAGCCCTGAGATTTTCCTATGGAGAGCAGGCATGGGTGGCACCCACTCTGACCTCCAAAAATACAAGGAATGCTCCAAAGCTTTTAGCAGCTTAATTGATGAAGAAGAAGAGGAAAATGCAAACTTCTTTTTAGTGTGTTCTGGGAAATGACTACTGGCAGCAGTTTCCTCTTCCCCCTGCAGCTCAGGGGTGACTTCTGCTCAGGGGCAGCCCAGGGCTGCTGTGCTCAGCCTGGATCAATGGCAGGATGCAGGGCTGGTAAATGGGATGTCACTGCTGTCAGCCTGCTCCCTGCTCTGAAAACCCAGAACCTGACAGGTGCAATTCCACGGGGACGAGAATCCCGAACAGGGAGAAAGCACGTTTTTATTGAAAATAAATGGGAGTGATGTGTTCATCACTTTGCAGCTAAATTGCAGGAACCTCTGCACTGCTGTGTGTGAGAGCAGGCTTGGGTGGGCTGCCAGGGCACTCTTCCTTGGGACACAGCTTCCTGTGCTGAGGGTTTGTGTGGAGTCCAAGGCTGTTAGGACTCACCAAGCCTCTGGGAGGGAAAAAATAATTTACCTGTGGCAGGTCACCCCCGAGACCAACCCCTCCTGGGCTAACCCAGGACAAGCTGCCTTCTTCTGACAGAGGAAAGCAGCTAAAACTTAGTGAGGAAAACCAGTTTCAGGGCTAAAACTTTTTTGGAAAATACAGAATTTTGAGGTAAAACTCAGCTCGTGTTTTGACTCGCCGTGTGTCCATTCCTGTGGTTTGGTCCACTCATAGATTCAACCACCTGGCACAGTACAGGAGAACAGGATAGAAGAGACAGCCCAGCCAAAAACTGGAAACTTTTGTCTTTCAGTAATCTGCCTGCAAACCTGCAGTGACAGAAACAAGCATGAACTTCAGGCATGGAATAGGAGCTGGAAGCTCCCTGTGTTTTTCCATGCTTGTGTAAAATGTCCCAGTATCTGTGAGTGAATGAAGGCCCAGCCTAACCTGGAGGTTTGCAGCTGTGGTAGCAGTTCTGCACTCCTTCAATTTGGGTCCCATGCTGTTTAGGCTGAGCCTAAAACTCTCTGAGTGGTTCTCCTAATATCATGTCTGATATTGATGCCTTTTTCTGCTCTTAGGGAATCAAAGCTCAGGCAGGGTCAGAGGGTTGAGGTCGTTTCCCTCGGTGTTTAATAGGATCCCATCCCAGGTGACAGCGTCACAATGTCCCCCCACCCCAATGGAGTGTACAATTAAAGCCCTTACTCATTAGCATATCTAACGAGAGGGCCCAATCAGGGGCTGGGCTGGGCTCACTTCCAGTTTCCAGAATCTGTCCTGCCAGGGGCCCTGCAGTTCTCCCAGCAATGGAATGTTTGATCTTCCAACTCTACAGTTCTGGGATGTTTGGGCTCCTGCAGGACACCCAGAACCCAGGCTGAGTTCTCACACCTAAAGCATCACAAGTGTGCCTGCTGATACCTGTGGGGATAGGGAGCTGTGGAAAAGGCATTTAGGAGAAAAAGCAAAAAATCCTTCAGGCATCAATATGACACCAACTGATCCTGCAGGGTTTATTGGGATAAAAACCCCGCAAGGGACACATACTCAGGGTGAGAAGCCCCATTGAATAGTGACTGAACTGCAAGCAAAACAACAAAAAAAACCCCTGCTTTTCTGTGTGTTTTAGGTTGAAATCCTGGAGCAGTCGAGTAACCTGACCGTGGGTTACTACGTCACACGGGGCAGGCTGGTTTTCCTGCCCGCTGCTGTCACCGAGAAGCTGCTGGCCTATGGCATCAGCAATGCCACGGCTGACATGAAGCAGCACGTGCCACACCTGCAGGCCCTGGTGGCTCTGGCCCTGCCCTGGCAGCCCCTGCCTGCCTACCACTTCCAGCTGAAAACAGGTGAGTGAAGGATGCCCTGCCTGGAGGGGCTGTGTGTGCTCATGGTTCGGTGCCCAGGGGCTCTCTGGTGCAGCAGGACAGGCTCTGCCTGGGGTCCAGGTGTTGTCCTGTGGGCAGCCCTGGCCTTCTGATGCCTTTTCCTGGTGTTAGGAAATAAAAGCTCAGGCAGGGTCAGAGGGTTGGGGGTCGTTTCCCTCGGTATTTAATAGGATCCCAT
>VZTZ01045169.1:23692-38993 GCA_013400955.1 Drymodes brunneopygia | reverse complement strand
CACAAAATCTGTGAGAGCCTTTGCCACCAACTCTAAACACAGCACTCTAGAAAAATCAGGGCGACAGGACACAACAATTCCTCTCCAGGCCTGGCAATCAAGGACACTTTACTGTCTCAGGCCCTGATGAATGTAAACAAGAGTTGAGGGGAGCAAACTTGGTGTAAATGACTTCATTACCTGAAGCTGTAATTGGAGGATTAACCCCTGATATGCAAATGGACCAAACTTATAAAAGTATGAAAAACCTGTGACCTTTTGTCCATTTTTGGGTGTAGCCCCTGGGGGGCTTCGTCTGCCCTAAATGTACCTGAAGGCCCTTCAATAAATATAATAGTTTTTTATTCTCTTAATTTTGTCTTAGCTTCTGTTTTTAGGTAGTCCCAAAAAGGCATCAAGGGGAGGGGGCAGCAAGCATCACTGCAGAATAATTGCAGGGCAGTACAAGCTAGGAGAGGGCAGAGTGCTCTGAAGCAATGTATTAAATAATAAAAAAATATTTCTTACGTGTGTGCTTACATGTTTATATACACATACTTATGGCAGTTAAAGTTGAGTATGTTTTTCCCAGAGTGAAAATAAAACAGAACGAGAATCAATATTGTGATTGGTTATATTTTGCAGGACCAAATGACCTGCAAGATTTAAGTTTATGACTTTTAGAATGACTTCACTTACTGCCTGGCTCTGAGCAAGTATATGCACGGTGAGCTGGCCCTACCATCGTATTTATCACTGCAGAAGCAATCTCCATTTGTTTGTGGAGAGTATCAGCTCTAATAATGCAATTTAATTCTTACATTTTGTCTTAGTTAAGGCTAATTTAGTGCAGTTCCTGAAGTGGCATTATTTTCACCTGCTTAATGTGTGAATTGATCATTCTGTTCTCAGTGCTGCGACTGAGAATAATTTCTCCACATGCTAATGCCTTCCTTTTTCCAGAGCTGCAGTTTGTGGGTCAAACAGACAACATTCAGTCATGCAGATTTGTCCAGACCATGGAACAGCGACTCCAGAGAGCATTTCAGGATGCTGAAAGGAAGGTTCTAAACACCAGCAACAACTTAACTGTGCAGGTACAGTGTTGGGTGCTTTGCCAGTGCCTGTTGCCAAACCCTCCTGCTTATTCTTTGCCATGAGTGTGTTTGTACCCCAACACAGTGCCTTTGCCAGCCACTGTGGAAGGGAGTTTATGTTTTCCTCTGAAATAGGATTGTTTTGTGCATTGCAGGAAAACTTATAAATGTGTGATTTATAGGAGGCTGTTGCTTTTCGTGAATTGGAGTTTTACTTGTTTGCAGTTCGGTCATATAAGTGAAATTCCAAGTATAAAAACAGAGTCTTCCAAATTTATGTTTTTACTGGACGTGTTGTTCTGATACATTAGTTGCTTTCAGTGAGGTTGTTCAGGTATAAAGGTAGTGCCAGGCATGGCTGCTTTTAAAAGCTGAAATAATGGAATAGATTTCTTTCTCTTGGGATGCATTTCAGTTTCATACTCAAGGGCACAAATTCACCACTAAGGGCCTGATTTTTGCAGACTTTCATATGTATAGTGGGCCAACTTCAGGACTAAAGAAATGATCCTCTGGGTGATATTATATGTTTTTGACTTATGTTAAAACTCTGTGCATGGATTGTGCTCCTCGGAAGGAGAAAATTTGCCATCAGAGCTCTGCTGAGTTATTCTTCTGCTGTTTCTTGTGATGTTGTGTTCAAATTGGAGTAGCTCAGGGAGGCAGGAAAGACCCTCCCACACTAGGCAAAGTGATTATCAAACTTTTCAATAGCTGGACCCACGGTGCTGAGGGGAACTTCATGGTGGCTAATTTGCTGGTGGTGGAAGTGGCAGATCTCACAAAGCACCTGAGCAATTTTGGAAAGAGCCCTAGAAGAAGGCAGTGGCTGTTTTTGTGGATATTGCCAATTTAAGGAGAGATTGGATGGAGGTCCTGGAGGCAACATATAAGCAGGGAAGTTAAGAGGCTCAAGGGTGTGATCTTCATGATAAATTTTTCTGACGTTGTTCCAGTAGCATGTAAAAGACTAAGTTGGTGCAATGCAACACTGGAAGAGGGTTTTAGATTAATTGAAAATGGAGGAACAGTTCTGGAGCAGACAGAGCCAGTTCAGAAAAGGCATTGCTGCCCTAGGAGAGTAGAGGGAAGGGCAGCAAGGTGGGGAAAAGACATGGAACATCTTGCATGCAAGGAGAAATGAAATTGGCTGTGGCTCTCCAGCCATGAGTGCTGTAGTGAATCAGGAGTGGCCACTTGGAGCTTTCTATAACAGAACTACTCAATTTTAAATAAAAAGAAGCATCTTTTTACACACTGTGTGATAAAGATGTCCAGATGCAACTGGGGAAAAAAATCCTGAAATTACAAAAAACATCTGGCCAAAGAGAAAGAATAAAAAGTCATCAACTGTTTTTAAACCCAGGCATATGATTTATGGCTCTGACACAGCTGTGGGATAATCTTACACTGTTGAAAGCCATTTATTTCTCTTGTCCTGTGCTAATTCTCCAATCCTCTGCTCCAGCCATTTGTAAGTGGACATTGGCTAAGCAAACTTTTGGTCTGACCTTGCACTCTTCTGATGCTTTTTTTTATCCCATGGTTTCTCTTTTCACTTGGTGATCCAAAGCATAAAAATGGGGTATTTAAATAACATGAAGGAATGCTGTTGGATCTACCTATCAGTAGCCAAAAAACCCCTTCCCTCTTGCCCTGGGGCAGAAGTTTTCCAAGAAAACATGTGGGGTTTGTTCCTGTTTTTTGAGGATTTCATCCAGTACTCACTGAATAGAATTAGTCATTAAAATGCAAGTCAAGATAATCTTGGGCTTAGGAAGAGACTGGCATTGAGCTGGAGTGGGGAGGAGAGCAGATCTTGTATTCATATGACAGGAACAGAAGGACATCATACCCCTTAATTTCATATGGGAGTGATGAGGCTCTAGAGAGCTCCAGTAGAAAGGCAGCAAGAAAAACAGGTCAATTTCTCTGCATCAAGCACTGATGGTTTTTCTGATAAGCATCCTCACCCATCATCCCACATTTCCCTGTGAAAACAGGGAGAATAATTCTCAGTCCTGACTGCACGTTTTGTGCCTGCTGCTGTCCTCCAGGAACCCTGCAAGTGCTGAAGTAGGGATTAAAGTATCACACAAGTACAGCTGAATGAGATGTAGCTAATCCATTCTTCAGGTGAACATTTCCCCAGCTTCTTTGCACTGCCTTGGTGTTTCTTGGGTTCTTTTTAATGATTTGAACCACAGCAACGCATTATTTTTTTTTGCCTCTTGTTTCAGATTCTGAACACCTCCAATGTCTCCCAGGCTGTCACTCTGTTTTACGTAGTGAAAAATCAAAGCACAACTCTAAATGGCACCATTTCCAGCAACCTCCTCAATCAGCTGTCAGCTGAGCTGGTGGGTTTCTACCTCACCTACCCACCTCTCACCATTGCTGAATGTAAGTATGTGCTTCCCAGCATCAAGGTCAGCCAGCACCACAATTTGGCTTTGTTGTCAAGCATCAAGGTTAGCCAGCACCACAATTTGGCTTTGTTGTCAAGCATCGAGGTTAGCCAGCACCACAATTTGGCTTTGTTGTCAAGCTCAAGGATTGTTGGTAGTTTTTCTAAATACTTTTTAACCCCCTTTTTTTAAAAAAAAAAAGGGGAAGGAGCAGAAATTAGATAGTTGTTTTTTTTTTTTCCTCTGGGTTCAGTGTTTGTTTTGGCTGCTAGCAACGCTGGCAAAAAACTAAGAAAAAAACATATATATTCCGTCATTAATAAAAAAAAAATCAAGGTTTTAAACAAAATATAATGGTAGTTTTATGTAAAGCAAAGTGCAAAAAGTCCCAGATTCTTCATTTCAGGGAAGCTTAGCACAGCACTGAGTGAACTTTATCTTCAGTACAGCCCTTTCCTTGAGTGAAATCCTCAGCCCTGGTGGTTGCTGCAGAGGCTGGGCTGGGATCAGGCTGTGAGTGTGTGTTTGGCTAGCGGGGTGAGCTCCATCTGTGTTTCTATTTTAAAAAGCTGTTGGTGCATTTGCTGAAGTGCATCCTCAGTTCCCACGTGGTCTGAGCACTTTGGCATCAACAGTTTTCTTGCATTCCAGTTGCTGTGAAGGCTCTGAGAGCTGGAGGAAGTTGTGTGGGCAGCCTGTGTGGTGTAGGTGCTCTCTGACTCTACGTGTTAATTTCTTTAAAATGATTAAAGGGATAAAACACTTCATTATGGGGATTTCTGTTTAATCTGCTTGTTAATGTGATGTGTGAAATCAAGCTCACTGCAGACTGGAGGTCTGTGTTTGCTGGCAGTGAGAAGACACAGGGACATGCTGGGTACATCAGTGCAGAAGCAGACTTTTGGAAAGTGAGCACTGAGGAAAACTGTGTGGCACTGCAGTTCTCTGCTGATCCCCACACATGATGAACAGACTTGATAAAGTCTTTAGCTAAAATGTTTCTTGAACAACTAATGGCTTCTATTTCATTTTGGAGTTCTTGGTTTTATTCCCAGGGCAGCAGCTGTACTGCAAACTCATGAACCTCATGCGCGCGCGGTGTTTACGGCTCCAGACTGACAGTGTGTCTGGAAAATGTTTCCTTTGAAGAGTGTTTGATGCTCATTCATGTGGCAGTGGAGTTGTCTCAGTTTATCAAACAAATATTGAGGTTGTTCTCCGAGCACGTTATTTCCCACTAGGCTCCAGTGGCTCCTGCAGAGCCTTCTCAGTCTGTCGTGGAAATGCACAGCTCAGGGCATGCTCTGAAATCCTCCTCCAAAGGAGCTGCTGTGTGTAATCAAATCCTGTACAATGTTTACTATTCTGAGCCACTTTGGGGCTTTAAAAATCAAGGTGACTCAATGGCAGCCTATCAACGTGCAGAGCATGGATGTTTTCTGAATTAGGTTCCCAGAATTAATCCATTGAGCAAACACTGAGCTGTGTAATGAGTTAGCAGCATATTGAGCTTTACAGCTTAGTGCACTTTGGAGATGGGGGAGCTAACAAAAGGCATCACAACAGCAAATATCAGTTTCTCACAGATGCAGGCACATATGGTAGCAATGCCTTAAACTGTGCGCAGTGAGAGAGCAGCACACTCCAAGGTGTGCTCACAGCTTTGTTCATCTCGTTTGCAATCCACGTGGAGTCTGAGCCTGTTCTATTTTCATGTTATTTTAGGCTAAAACTCTGGTCTGGGCTATAGAAGGGTTAATCACAGAATCATCGTGGAATGTCATCTGGTTTTCTGCAGGGGAGGAAGCAGCAGAGATGAATACAACACCTACCACCCATCCTTTGTGGTTCTGGGCAGTCCTGGGCTTTGTCCCAGCCTCTGTACCAGCCAGGATTTTGGCAACAGGAGAGATGTGTTCTACTTTGTATGGCAGAGCTTCTTCTGTTTACACTTGGAGTTCTTTTTCAGACAGAAAAGAAATTGTAGCCCTGAAAATTGTGCCTCCAGATCTCCTCTTGGGCCATAGTTCAATTTTATTTGTTGCTGTCTGGCTAGTTTTGGGATGCATAACATGTAGGATGCTGGAATGTTATGACATAATTTAATCTTTTGTTTTTAAAGCTTTGGAGTATCCAAACCTCGATGTCTCGGAATCAACTAGAGACTACTGGGTGATAACAGGTACTTTTTAATGTCCTTCCCTCCTCTGCACTCTCCAGGTAACAATTTTTAGTGCTCATTTATATTTTTATGAACACAGAGATGCAGTAATTTCAAACAAAAATAAGTGGCTGCCCACTGAACCTGCCTTCAGCTGGGCAGATGTATTTGCAGTCACTCTGGTGATCCATCACCTTGAGCAGTGCCATCTCCATCGACCAACACCCACCTCAGAATTTTCAGCACCTTGGTGGAAACATTTCTGAGAGCAGCATTATCTTCTGAGAGTTCTGAGACACAAATAGACCTTTTTTTTTTTTGGTGGTTTTTTGTTGTTTTTTTTAAGACCCTGGGACCTGGATTTAAATCTGAAATCAAAAGAAGCTCATAGAAGAACCCAGGAGCAAAGGTGAAGCTGTTACACCAAGGAAATTTATTATGATTTGCTGCCTATCTGAGTGCAGGGATATTTGCATCTTGCACTTGAAGCTCTTAGGCTTCAAAATACTTCTTTTATCAAGGCATTTCACACATTCTCATGCACAATCATTTTGACTTCAGAAATGATAACTGGGCAAGGAAGAGACCCTTTCCCCCAGACATCCTTGAGTGATACCAAAGCCTTTCTAGTTGGTGTGTCTGTACCTGGAATTGTTTAATGCTCAGGAGAGCAAGAGCAAAGGGCTCTGACATGAAATAGACTTGGTAACAGTTCTGTCTTTTCATGAATTTGAAATAAAACTTAAGTTTATGCAGAGATTATGATCCTCTGAAGGGAGTGGCACAGCTCCTCCCAGCATGGGACCCTGTGAAGCTGATACTCCATTTCTTGCCTCTGTGCACTTGCTGCAATGAATTATTATTGATATTACAATGGAAACTCTGTTTTCAAAAAGATCCTGGTGGTCCCAGAAGACTTTTTTGAATTAATACTGAAAAAACCATACGTATGTATGAATTGAATCAGCATGTCATATCACTTTTTTGAACTTTAGAATCCAGTGTCTTTGAAATCTTGCATTGATTTATACTTCAGATGCCTTCATTTATCCTTCAGAAATGTTTATTCAGGTTTCAGTGCTCTCAAACAGGGTATTTTGTTTGAGACTGTACAAAATCCAAACTCCAGAGATCAAATCCTCAGGATGGAAACTGTTTAACAAGAGCATCTGGCAATAAGCATAAACCCAGCAGCTCTCAAATAGGTTTGAACTTAATTTTTACATTTAAGATCATAGAGTAAATGCTCCCCTGAGCCACTTTGGTAAACTGAAGGCCTGGAAATGGTATTTTGAGATTTTCAGTCTCTGAAACATCATTGACATTATCTGAGAAGAACAGTGCAGGGATTGAAAGGGAAGCATGTTCTGTCCCCACAGGGAATTACTGAGAGGGGATAATCCAGGTATTTTTCTTCTGAGTGAGTCTGTACCTCCCTGTCCCAAACTGTCCCACACACCACGTGTCCCTTGACGTGTCCATTCTTGCTGTGCTGATATGTGTTTTTTTCCTCCATTCCCACAGTCATCCAAGGGGTTGATATTGCCCTGCTGGGGCTGAACAACCAGAGCTTTGCCAGGCTGATGGAGCAGCGCTTGGCCCCGCTGTTCATGATGTCCCACCAGCAGGGAAGGCGCTTCAGACGTGCCACCACCGTGGGCAGCTACACTGTGCAGGTGCTCCATGGATGTGTCTTCAAATAAGGGCTTTTCTTGCACGTGTCTGTCACTCTGTTGGGCACAAAAAATCAGGCAGCTCAGGAGCTCAGCCACCAAGGCCAGGCAGAGAGCAAAAAGAGCCCCAGCCTCTCTTTATTCTTATATTTATACCTTTTTACAGACAGTTATGGATTGGACAAGGAGGTTGCCACCTCTGAAATTCCATAGGTCCATCTCATTCTCCAGCCCAGAAAGAAGAATGGAAAACAACATCCAAAGTAAAAAACAATTCTTGGTCAGTTATAGAAACACGGATTGTTTACACAAAATCTGTGAGAACCTTTGCTACCAACTTTAAACACAGCACTCTAAAAAATCAGGGTGGCAGGTTACCACCTCTGAAATTCCATAGGTCCATCACATTCTCCAGCCCAGAAAGAAGAATGAATAACAACATCCAAAGTACAAAACAATCCTTGGCCGGTTATAGAAACATGGATTGTTTACACAAAATCTATGAGAACTTTTGCTACCAACTCTAAACACAGCACTCTAGAAAAATCAGGGCGACACGTGTCCTGCTTCAGTTCCTGTAAAAAACAGCTGAAATTTCCTGTATTTCTCATGGGTACCAAGGCAGCCAGGGCAGAATGCCTGGCATTGCTGATCGTGTCTTTTTTCTGCAGCCAACCATGTTGGCATGCCTGTCATCCTCAAGAAATCATCATTAGTTAATCAGAGTTCATAAATATTTTCTCTCTGGTTGCTATGAGGGTTGGTACAAAGTACATGTTTTAGCCTATTCAGCATCATGAAGAGTTCCAAGGTTTTTTTTCATGATAAAAGTTTCCTAGGTAACTCAAAGCTAGAATTTCTTTTTTTTTCTTTTTGTTGGAAAAAAAATATAAGAAGAAGCCTTTATTTATACAGGGTTAGTCATCAAATCATGTGGCCCCAGATCACGTTACAAAGTAGAAATTTCAGACCTGAGTAATTTATAAATCATCTTCCTCTTATTTACAGCATTTCACATTCAGTATTTTGAAATGATCATATTTTCTCACTAATTAAGCCAACTGATGCTATGGGCAATTAAGAGATTTCTTCTTCAATCGTCAAAAATTAGTTATTAAAAAAAATTAAATCATGTTTTTCAAGAATTGTTTGTTGTAAGATATAAACCCAAGATATTACATTTCCCATTCGCCCACACAATTCATTGTATTTTCCACTGAAAGAATTTAAAAGAAGGAACACATTTTACTTGTCAAAAGTGTGAACCTTTGTAAAATTTTAGTCCATAACATAATGGAGAAGAATCACAAAACTCCTTTTTCTTCTCTTTGTTAGAAGTGCTTGACACTTTCTCTACTCTCAGGTAAAGTAGAGGTACAATGAAAAAATTCTGTCAGCGTTCTGCAGAATAAAATGGGAAAAGCATGATTCCTTTGTTATCAACCTGGGATAAAAAATAATGAGTAGAGAAGGGAAATGTGAGGCTGTTTTTCAGCTGCACTATGCCAGAGAAGTCCAGTTTTCAGTATGAGGACAGATGATAAGAATTCCCCCTTTACAGAGGACTGTAATGTCCAAACATTTGATCCTTTCCTCTTCACTGCGATGCTTTCCTTAGTGTAGGGTTTTACTTTAGGATTATGTTTTAAAGAAAAATTTTAGTCCATTCTCTGTCTGACTGACTTAACAGCCTGGGCTCTGAAGGGGGAGAAGCTCTGATCCTGTGAGAATATTTGCATGAAGCTTATGCTTGTAAGAGGTCTTGAAGGAGCTGCCTCCAAACAGCTCCTGGCAAATTTTGCAGTGGCGTAATGTGAACACAGTTTATTTCCCTTTCTCTCCTTATTTATTTATTTATTTATTTATGTATTTCCCTTCAAGATGGTAAAAATCCAGCGTATTCCAGGACCCAAGGAGCCAGCTGAGCTGACATATTACACTTTATACAACGGGAAGCCTTTGCTGGGCACTGCAGCTGCCAAAATTTTGAGCACGGTTGACTCGCAGCGGATGGCCTTGACGCTGGGCTACGTCATCCAAGTTCAAGCTGATCGTAAGAGTCCTTTCAAAAATCCCATTCTGCCATCATTGTTTCACGATGTGTTTTCTCTTCCTTGGCACAGCACCTGGAGGGAGATGTGGGGAGCCTCCCCTTATCACACAGAGAAACATCCGGTGACTGAACATTATGGAACCGTAATAATAATAATAATTTTTGCCAAGAAAACCACGTGGTTGTTAAAGATATTGTTTAGACACAAATCAGAAAAGTGAAGTTGAGAAGAGCTCCTTGTGCATATGGACAGTTTTTAGATTCAGGATATGATAGTATAAGTGAGAATAACGTGGCCAAAAACTAATCCATTCTTGAAAAGTAAAGTGTTTTCAAATTTCTCTTTCAAGACCTTTATCAGTTACTGAGTGATTGTGGACACAGGTTTCTTTAATTTATTTTTTTTTTTAGATATTCCTATGTAGTTGACCCATGGTCATAAACCTGTGGTGAAGCTTTTTCATGCAGTTAACAGCTCAATGTACAAATCCATGTCTTTTGCTAACTGCATCTCTCCCCTTCTCCAAAGTATTTCTTTAAAAGGAATCAAAATTATATAGTGGACTTCTGCACTGGATCTCCTCACTGGTAAAACAGCACAGAAAATGGGTGTCCCTGGTGCAATTATTTCTGCCTGGAGGAGTGGTGATACTGAAATAATTACATGAAATGGTGACAGGAAAAGAAGAGACCACTGTAATGAGTAATTTATTTATCATCCATAAGCATAGGGTTGGGTTAGAAGACTGAAATACGATACAATTTCCAGAGAATGCACCATGTGCTGTATCTGATCCATTATTTGATCATGGTCTGCTACTGACTTTAATTCAGCTGAACCCAGGGATCTCAATTTCATAAATTCCAGCATTTAAATTCTAAGTAATTTTGTTTTCCACGAGACTATTTCTTTAATATATTTTTACTAAAGAAGTATATTGATATAACAGTTTCCTAGCTCTCTGTGCAGTGATGTGATTTACATTTATGTGGGTATTTAGGCAATTAGGGAATCTTCTGCTCATCATCTGCCTTTGTATTTCCATGGTCTGATAAGGCAGCCCTATTCATCTGTAGATTTTCATATCAGCCAAGTATGCACAGAACACTGTAAGAAGAGAATATACAGAAATTGAAATTGTGACCTGAGGTAACTGAGATTCTGAAGGTAGAGTCTTTGGAATGTAGAAGGTAATTCCGTCTTTATACCTTACTATGGAAAAAAACCCAATTTCTTTCCTTTGGACACGGTTATTTGTAGCCTGTCTTTGTATTGCCACGGAAAATACTTTATGTGGATTTCATTTTTGCTCATTATCATTTCTGTTCTGGCAGAATGAAAAGTTCTGTCCCAAAGTACTACAAGAAAAGACTCGTACCCTCGGGAGCTCATAGCTGGGTTAGACAAGACAGATGAAGAATAACACAAAATCTGGGTGTTCTGTGTTGTGAGCCAGAGACTGAGTTACAGCAGAATGAAACACTTGTTTCAAATTCCACTGAAGTCTTACTGAGTTGAATGAAACGTGGGTTGATTTTAGGTCACATTAGAATCTGGTAACTGAATTAAAGATGTAAAAAAAGACTCTTGCATGTCTGTCCCATTAGCCATAAGGTCACCATTTCCTCTGCATCCCCTAGAAGGAATAAATACAATTTTTTCAACCATTGTTTGCTGCTTCCATAGTGGCAATCTATAATGAAAGTTTCTGTTATTTGTTAAAATTCAGATTCCATTTCCTTGCCCGTAGCCCTTCCATCCCCAAACTAAATGTCAAAGTCAGTAATTAAGAATTCTGCAAGTCTGTTGGAAAGTGAACCCTGAAAGGCTCCAACCTGGCCTTTTTGAACTCTTGTGCTCAAGCTCTGACCCCAATGATTCTGTTCCTACGTCACCCAAAAAACTTCACCGGCTTTGCAAAAACTTGCAAATCTACAAAGAAAACAGGCTCAGGCTCCAGCCAGGCTTTCAGCTGGAGAGCTGAAGGCTCCTAATAACTGCTGCAGAACAAGCTGGTTTGCATTTGAAGCCTGATCCTGAGAGATGCTGAGTGCCTCTGACAGCTCATCAGCTCAATGACATTTGAAAGCACCGGTCCCCTGGGAAATGGGAACGGCTGCTTTGTGCTGGTGCTCTCACAATTGCCTGCTCACTCCAGCAGCCAGGGCCACAGCAAAATAAACAGGGATATCATGGGGAAGTCCACTGAACATTTCACTGCAGCAAAAATCCAGCTTTATAAGGAGGTTGTCTGATTGTTTTTCCAGAAAGAAATGAAATGAAATTGGATGAGAGGACTGGGAATGTGTCACAGGAGGATCTCTTAGGTGTGAACAAGTTGAAGGTTCATACTAAGAGAGATTATTCTGATGAAATGGAATCTAAGATGTTTTTGCATCACTGCATTTCTGAAACATACCCTTTTCCTGGTGCCATCATTAATATATCTGCAAGTGGTTTTTTCCAACCGCGTAATTTCCATTCCTTCAGAAATGATGAATTCATTTTGACATTAACTATGAGGAATTATTTCTAAGCGCAAGAGAAGCATCTTCTTATTGCCTTATTGATATTGATAATTATTCAAGTTAGCTTCACTATTTTTTAAAAAGCTCTGCCAGTTTGCTTCTGCTGAGCCAGTCAGCCTTTGACACCAGGCATGGACTCCATGTGTGTTTTTTTAACACACGTGTTATGCTACTTTGCTCTAAGCTGGGTTTGTGTTTGAAAAATAGTTAAGGATGCATTACTTGCACCTTTTCTTTGTTTGTTTTTTGTGTAAATGAACCATTGGAGTGTTATCTTACATGGCATCTATCTTGACTTTGGAGGGATGGCTGCTTTTGCATATAACCAGGTAATATATACCAAAGTGAAGAGAGCCCTGGGATTTGTGAATTCAGCAGTGTTGCTGATTTTTCCTTTTTTTTCCTAGTTGGGTAATACAAAGGTATTTGTTTGTAGAGAAAGATTACTTAGAGTGCTTTAAAACTAATTTTTACATGGAGGCAATTGAAGGCTGGAAGCAACTGGAACCTTGCCCAGCTTGAAGCTTACCAATGTTGGCTTCCCCTTTTCTGCAGCTGTGGTGAAGAACCCCCCAAACAACCTGTGGATCATTGCAGCAGTGCTGGCTCCCATCGCCGTGGTCACCGTCATCATCATCATCATCACCGCCGTGCTGTGCAGGAAGAACAAGAACGACTTCAAACCTGACACCATGATGAACCTGCCCCAGAGAGCCAAGGTCAGTCACCCAGTGTCCCCCTGGTTTTCCAGGGCCCCATAAGTTGTGACACTGTAACTGTAGTTTCCCATGCTTTTTCTGTAAACATGGTCCTTGTTTTTCTTAACCCGCCGGGATTGTTTTGCACTTGTGGAATTGTTTTTCATTCCTTTCCCCTGGGGTGGAGAAAGATGATTGACCATGTCTTTATCCTGTAAACCTTCAGGGGTGTTGACCCTTTTCACCAATCCTTGATTGTCTTTAGAAACATATAAAAATAGGTAAATAAAGAAGGGCAGGATTTTGGTCGGTCCTGCCTGGAGATGCAACTGCTGCTCTGAGACCCGCATTTTTCTTCTGCATCCAAACCAGCTCTGCATCCAAAACTCCATTTGCTTGCTGAGGCTGTGACTCTTTGATAGATGCAGTTGAAGGGTTTTAGGAATTTAAAGGGTTGTAACTCACAGCTTGGATCAGCACAACACCTCAAAAGCTTGAGCTGTTGCTGCCTGCTGAAGGTGGGACTGTCTGAAGCCCTGGGTTTGACAGCAATTCAGACCTGGCCCTAACCACAGTTCTTCTCCCAGACTTCTAATTCAGAATAGACATTCTCTGAATTATTTTTCTCCTACTGCTATTTTTCTTATACGTGTTTCGAGCTTTCTGATTTATTGATGTATATTGCTGGTTGGGTTCAAACAATTATGTTTTTCTGAAAGTTACTAATCCATATCAATTACAAGAATTTTTTTTTTCCCCAATTCAAATGCACTTCCAGTTTGATTCTCTGGCAGAAAAATGTCACAGAATACTGTTTTATCTCCATAGTGAAAACATCTGGCCTCTCAATGCTGCTATTTGATCAGGTCCACCCAAAAATAGGAATTTTTATCCTGCAGAGCCTGTGTGTAAGTCAGACTGTTCCTTTGCCCTTTTAACTGGCTTTGTCCTTCTCCACTGGCATGGGATTGAGATGAGGAATTTTTTCTTTGGTTTCTTAATGCTACAGACAGCAGGATTATTGAGATTTCAGCTCTGTTGCTTCTGCTGAAAAATGTAGATTGGAAGAAGAGTTGAAGGAAGGCATGATGCCTTTGACAGCTCTTTTCTCCTTATCTTAGGTTCACTGCAGATGGGTGCAGCTGGTGCCAGTTGGAAACAAGACTTTTGCATCAAAAATGATGCAGAAAAGACATTTCCCTTCTGGTTCCAATGTGCTCATCTAGTTATCCACTATCATCCACCCAGTGTTAAGACTGCAAAAGCAAAACACACAATATCACAAACAGAGAAAAGAATTAATATCACTGCAGGGGTGTTTGACGTCCCACTGAAGCCCCTAAAATCCAAATTATGCTTTATTAGGGGCTGTTGCAAATGCTGTGCACCACTTGATTCTTTTTATGTATAATTTTGGTCCCAGTTAAAGGAAGACAATAAGACAAAACTTGTATCTTGTTTTGAACTGGCCCATCATTATGGGATGTGTCCCAGCTGAAGAAAGTTGATATGTAAAAAAAAACCAAAGCAGCCTACTACTGGTTGAAGCTACAACACAGGAGAAACTTGAAAGTATTTTCATATTTTAATCCATTGTTTTCATTCCAAAAGGAAAGACAAAATTGGATTTTCACTCTTCCTGAGAAATCAGATTTAATCAGGCTGGAAGGTGCATGCTCAGGTTAAAACCTGTTCAGTCGGGTTACATTTGCATCAGCTGTCAGTGTCATCAGATGGGAGCTGGATCTGCAATTGCTGGCACAAAAAAGTTGGGGCTGAGCTCCCAGCACCCACACCACAGTCATTTCAGGAGCTTTCCCTGCAGGTTTGTTCATGTTGCAGCTGGAGTGCAGAAGGTCCATTTCCAGAGTGCATTTCCCCTTTCCGGCTTATTTTGAGACTCCATAAAATTTAATTTAATTCATTATCTGAAAAGTGATGCGTTTCCAAATGAAAGCTAAATTGCTTTCCATTTAGTTTCACAATGGTGACCCCATCAGAAAGGTTCTGCCAGGTCTAGTTTTGAGTTTATGCTGGTATATGGACTGTGGAAGATAAATTCTGCAGTGGGACTGGGGATGGACTGGATTGCTCATTCCTGATTTCAGCATCTTTAATTAAAATAAGGCTAAGAAACATATTTTGAGAAGATAATGAGAGAAGGTAATTTTAAAAAGTAGAGTTTTAGTTTTATTTTTAATTTCAGTCTTAGGGATAGTGGTAATTGCTTGAACTGTAATTGCCACATTTCATGCAGTTTGGGAGTAGAAATAGCTGATGAGCACAGATCCATGTCACATTTCAAATGAGTCTGTTGTATTTCATGGCTGAGGAAAGTGCCTGAGACTGCTGATTAATGCTGACTCTGCTCGAAGTGGAGTCACACTGGAGTGATCTGTAGTTTAAGCAGCTGTTTTAGTGTTTTGCTTCTGTGCATCCGACATTTGCTGTTGAATCACCAGAGCGATTTTGTGGTGCCTTTTGAACATTGAGCAACCTGCATAGAGAGGAAAAGAGAACAGGATGGGATAGCTGCATTCTGGGATCTCAGGTGTATTTGTTTGCTGTGCTGGGGCTCCAGAAGCTCTGGTCCAAGGGGACCGGCAGGGCAGAGCCGCTCGGCGCTGCAGTCCTGCGGGAGGGAGGCTGCGGGTCCTGCCGGAGCGGAGCTGCCACATCCTGGAGCGGAGCTGCCACATCCCG
>VZTZ01045169.1:0-14848 GCA_013400955.1 Drymodes brunneopygia | reverse complement strand
GGTTTTCTCCTTCTCCTTTACTCCTGTAACTTTCTCCAAACCCCATGAAAGGGAATGGTGAGAAGCGTTTGTGAGGTCACTTCCACAGCCATTCCCACACAGGCACCAGGGATGTTGAAATCAATTTCTCGTACCCTCAGCAGTCACTGGGCGTTTTGTGTGTGTGGCTCATTTGTTGGATTTTTCTCCTTCCCCTTCACTGCTAGAACTGTTTCTCCAGATCCCATGAAAAGGAACAGTGAGAAGTGTTTGCTGAGGTCACTCCCACAGCCATGCCCACACAGGCACCAGGGATGCAGAAACCAATTTCTTGTACCCTCAGCAGTCACTGGGTGTTTTGTGTACGTGGCTCGTTTGTTGGATTTTTCTCCTTCCTGTTTATTGTTGGAACTGTTTCTCCAGATCCCATGGAACATCGTGGTGTTTGCTTTTTTTGTGGGCCTTTGCAAGTTTTCTTGCTTTTTTGTTTGTTCCCATTTTTTCTTTTTTCTTGGAGTACCAGTAGACTAATGAAGACGTGATGCTTCTTAGTAGGGTTTACAGCTTTTTTTTGTTGTTGTTGTGTAGATCCCTAAGATATTAATTTCCTCTGCTGCTGCTGCTAAGCTGGCCCAGATCTGATGAAGATGAATTAATTAGATAAAAATTAATTTGAGGAAGTGTGAAACATCCATTGCTTTATCTCTCTGCACACATCCTTGGCACACCTGTTCATCATTAGCATGTCCTGGCAGCTTTTCCTGGTGCACCTGGGATCTCATGCTGGATGTTTCTTACAAGACCTTGGTTGTTGGTGGTGACCTTGTGACTGGACATGGATCAGGAGCAGCTGATGAGAGTAGTACCCAATCCCCTTTCTTCCTTGCTTTTCTTCTTTGCTTATTTTTCCTGAGTTATAGCTTTGTTCCCATAGCTGTGTTTTCCTTAGGATTAGAAGCAGTGGCTAACAGGTTCTGAGGTTCAAGGGGGTTAATTATTTTTTCACTGTATCAAATGTAGCTCATTTTGCAACACAACCTTTATGTTTTCCAGAGTTAAAAGCTGTGATTTATGATGTCTTTTTTCTTACTTACCCAGGACAGCCAATATTCAGAACCAGTGCCAAGTGCTGGTTACATGTGTAGGCAAAATAATTTAGTGAAGGTATTTTTTGTCTGGTTAGGTTTTACATCTTCAAAGATGATTGGTAAGAGCTCAGATTTGTTTGGTTTTTTTTTAAGATTTGACTAGCACCTTATATCCTTTCTTCTCCTGGGCTGTAGTGCATTTCTAGAACACACACATGCTACTTAAATAACCCTCTGAATGTAGTAGAAGTAAATAGTGACGGTTTATTTTAAATCTTAATTTAATTAGAATTTAGGAGGAACCCGTGCATGAGACACCTCATCTGCAGAGCCCTCTTGGCAGAGACTTCAGCTCCTTCTGGGGGAGCTCTCTTCGCTCAGCTGCCATGGACCTAGAAAGGGTCACTTGGTCATCTGTCACAGATATGAAAAGGAATAAATACCTTGTTCCCTGGTAAAGAGATGGGACCTTTTTAGCTACAGGCGTATCTTTTAAGGTATGTCTAAAAGAGTTTCCTCAAACAACCCTTTCAGAACAGCTTCTGAGAAGAAGGATGTGGTCATGGCAGATGAAATGACCTCCCCTTGTGAGAACTAATGGAGCTCAGTTTGGAATTGTGTGATCCCAAATGCCTGTTGAAACTGAAATTACAACCCAGAGCCTCGAGGCACCCATTGTGTCTCATCACAGAGCCTGCCCTTTGTTCCCCCGTGCTGTGATTACGAACGCTGTTGTCATCTCGGACAGGTTGTGCTTTCTGCAGGGTTTTACCTTTACCCAGAGTGTTTAGCATCCACAGAAGGTGGTGTCTGTTTTTCCTTCCAGCTCAGGAGGGTTTTTCTCCCAGCTGTTTGCCTGAGCCTGCCCCAGCTCCCCAGCCTGGCTGGCGGCTCTCGCGCGCACGTCGGCAAAAGCAGCAGCAGATTTTCTTCTATGAGGAGCAGCATCTTCAGACTGGAATGAATCCCTTGATGGTCACATGTTGGATTTGGGGACTCCAAGCCAGAATGGCTCATTAGTTGCCATAGTTACAGACCAATTTTAGATTCTATTTCTTGCTGACATTTAGTTACAGGGAGGAGTGACAGCACTGGATGTTGCCTCAGTACGTCAATTCTGCATGGCTTGGATCAAAATTGGCTCCACATGGAGCGTGTCAGGGCTGTGAGTGAACAATGTGAAACCAGCACAGCCTGACAGGCTTGGCTTCAGGACCTGAGGCTTTGGAGGATCTCTCTTCAGCTGAGCATTATTTCTACAGAAAACACAGAATATCTACTTGAATCACACAGTGATAAGCTTTTGTAAGATGACAGCAGGTTTTTTCTTGAAGAACGTTTATTATTATATGAACAGAAAGTTTTATTTCTTAAAGTTGTTGAGTTCTACATTCATTTACTTCAGGCACTTAAAAAAATTAAAACATTTTTTAAAGAGTGCCCAGTTATGTGTGTTAGAGGACTGTAATATGGATGAATCAGTCAACAGAGGTACTGGCAATTTCTGAGATGGGTTTGTAAGAGAATGTAGAAGAGAAGAACAGGATATTAGCAGTTCTGCCTGTCATTTATCAGACCAAACATCATTCAGGGAGAATCAAATCTCTGAACTCACTCAGACCTAGAGAACTAAAGCAGCCCACAGTACAACCTTTCCTTTCACCAGCTCCTCACTCAATGAAGCCAATGAATTTTATATGGGTAGTTTTTCCAACCTTTAAATGCTTGATCTTGCAACCTTCCCATTAACATCTTTGGAAGAATGTGAGGGCTTGTTTCTTTTTTAGAGCAAAACAAAAATTTTGCTTTGCTATCAATTTTTAATGAAGCATATGACTCCCCAACTTTTTGGGCTAAGAAGTTGTGTAGTTGAGCTCAGGTTTGTGCTTAAACCTCATCATCACAGGTGGAGATGTAAAAGCAGCATTCTCAAAGAGTCAAACTTTGTGTAAGAAACCTTCCCCAGCTGGACCAACTTCTCATTTTCCAAGCATTTGGACATTGTCTTTGAAAATGGATGTGACTTTTCAGAAGCCTTTTAGTCAAGGGCCTCACTCCTTTTTAAAATACCAGTCTTATAATTTCCTTTGTCCAGGCAAAAGCTGTCTGCAGGAGCAAAGTACTGGGGGGGAAATCTTGTCTGTATTATTAGCTTAGCTAAAATCAAAGGGATTTTTGGATGCAGCTCAGCCAAGCTATGACACACTGCCTCCTTTATTCTGCAGAAGCGTGGGCCACAAGTTTTCACTCTTGTCTGATGTGGCAGCTCAGCACCAGAGCCTGCTTTTCTGAATTTCTGACTCAAAATAAAATGAAATATGGGAGCAGCAATGTTGTCCAGTGGCAGTGATGTGGCAGCCTGGATGCAGAGTCAGCTGGGGGAGCTGGTGGATCCCAGCAAACCTCCAGCACCCTTCTTCTGCCTGGTCTGTGCTGGCTGAAGTGTGAGTCAGAGTGGAAAGGGCTGCTTCCAGAGGGTTGTGGCCAATTGGGACAGCAGAAACAAACACTGCAGGACTTCTCCCACGTTTCTATGAACTTCCTTTGGTTTGTTCCTCAAAGTTTGGAGGTTGTTGTGTTATAAATGGTCACTGTAAATTCTCTCGAGAGGAGATGGATGGGAGCAAATAATGAAATTCCCAGTCCTTGCTACAGTTCACTGCCCGTACAGATTGTGCCAGTGGCTGCAGATCACAGGCTCTCTTTATCACCTGCCACTGAAAAAGGGGCAGTGGGGAAAAATCCACTTTTAGATTGTAAATGAACAAAGGGGCGGAACAGAATTCCAGTTTCTAGTCCCATTTGGCTCTCATGTCCATGCTGGGAGCACTGTGGTGGGTGCAGGAGATGTGCTCACTGCTGAGAGGGCTGACACTGAGAGTGGTGTTAGTGTTCCACAGCAGAATTTGCTGTCATCTGTGGTTTCTCATTCTTTTTACCCCTTTTTTTCCTTTTCTTTAACGAGTCCTGGAGGAATTCTATTTCATTAAGAAAAGCTCTTAGTTTCTGATCCTGGAACGAGGTCTGAGGAGACACCCAGTGCATCTGCAGCTGGCTGAGCTCTCTGTGGGTGCTGGGTTTGGAAATCCTTCAGGGAAGAGCACCCAGGCTTCACTTTTATCCTCACTGTAACATGAATATCTCCCTGCTCACGTGTGGCCAGAGCCAGGCCAGGATCCCCTCGTTCTCTGCTCCTGCTGCTGAGGTGTCCTGGTGCTCCCTGGCAGTCTGGGGCACTGTCCCTGAGCTGAGCACACAGCTCTGGAGTGTTTGAGCAGCCCCAGGAGGGACAGGGCCATTCCAGACCCACTGAACACTCCATGGTGTTTGGACAGCTCTGTGCAGCTGCAGGGACAATATTTAATGACACAGAGAATTTAACCCATCTATTGCTCAAAAAGCTCAAGTGGTTGCACTGAGCACTGAGCAGAGATAATGAGCTTACTCAGAGGGTTCATATTTTATGTTACTGCTGTCAAATATTTTCTCACCACAATCATTGGCTGTCTAAACTGCTGAGTTTATACAAGTCCATTGTAATTTGTGCAGTGATTAAATATTAAAGCAGAGTGTATTTTCAGAGGAAATAAATTTAGAGCAGACCGCTTTGTTCTTTAGCAGAGGATCTCTGCTCCTGTCAGTTAGGAGATGGAGCAAGCATTTTTCCCTCTAATAGCATAATTATTCAGAAATGTTTGCAAGGATCTCTTTGTAGAATTTGTGCTCATGCTTTAGTGCCATTCTTTCATTTCAAAATGTGGGTAAGAGGTTTCAGATTCAACAGCTGACAAGGTGATGCAGTTTTGCAAAGAAAATTTGGAGGAGAAAGGGACCAATGTGAAAGAGTTACCCTTTTATATAGGAATCTAAAACTAAAGATGCTTTGCCATGCCATTTAATTTAAAGATTTACAGAAGCCTTTTTCTGGTTCTTAAGAAATGTTAACAGTTTAACTTTACAGACAACTGAGGTACTGCTTGCTAAGCAAAAAATTAACATAAGATTAGATACCATCAGTTTCTTAAGCATTTTTGACACACAGCAGAAAATGCTTTTATTTTAATAAATGGAATTCTTGGCATTAATAAGTTTTGAAAAATAAACCTACTTATTTTAGCCAATTTTGACTATGCTCTTGCTCCTGCAGTGCAAGACAGAAAAAAAGCTGCACTCGTGCTTTAGATCAGGTGTAGCTGCTGATGCCTTGGCGCTTCTGTGTGTGGAAAACATACAGTTCAACTTCCACTGTCCTTTTCATACATTTTCCTATTTCTTTCTTCTCCTTTTTTTTCCATCTTGTTAGTGCAGGTAAGAAACCAGCCTTCTTTGGGGAAGTGACAGTTAATCCTTTGAATCCATCATGTTCCCTGTGTTCTGATGGGATGTTTTTCCCAGTATAAAGCTCTCCCATGCCTGCACCTCGAGTGCACTGACCATTAACCCAAAATGTGTGCCTGCCAAACTTCCCCTTGAGCCTGCAGCAGGAACGTGTGTGTGTGTCTTTGTGCTGAGTGAGTTTGCTGTGCTGCAGTGGCTGTGAGTGATGAAGAGGAAGGAGGGATTCTCTTTGAGAACGTGGCCAAATCCGCCGTCGACCCCTTCGACACCTCCTCGGGCTCAGTGCAGCTCATCGCCATCAAACCCGTGGCCCTCCCTGCTGTCCATGCTGCTTCTGAGAGGAGCCAGGAGTCTGCCATCATCAATGGGGAGGTAAGGGCTCTCTGAGAATGTTTCCAGGTGTTTCCTTGGCTGTCGCCCTGTTTTTGCAGGGTGCCATGATTTGTAACTGTAGTTTCCCATGCTTTTTCTGTAAACGTGGTCCTTGTTTTTCCTAACCGGCCGGGATTGTTTTGCACTTGTGGAATTGTTTTTCATTCCTTTCCCCTGGGGTGGAGAAAGATGATTGACCATGTCTTTGTCCTGTAAACTTACAGAGGTGTTAACCCTTCTCACCAATCCTTGATTGTCTTTGGTAACATATAAAAATAGGAAAATAAAGAAGGGCAGGCCCTTTTTGGTCGGTGCTGCCTGGAGATTCAACTGCTGCTCTGAGACCCACGTGTTTCTTCTGTTGCCAGCTGAGCAACACTTGACTACAGCCACAAGTGGAACAATCTTAAGCCTTTTTAGAGTTAAGGGCTTGCTAGGAGCTGTATAAAGTTCCATTAGTGTTGTGGGCTCAGAGATGTGAGAATTTAAGATCTGCTCTTTCACAATGCACCTGTGAATGCCTGCAGCCTTGGGAGAGGTGATTTTCTATATTTCTACCCTCCCAGTGTCCCTCTCTCCTATTTAAAAAAAAATGAGTCATGAAGGCAGAAAGCAGAATAAGATCTTTTCCTACATGAATTCTGTGGCTGGGTATGAGAAGTATTTATAAACCATCTGGGTTCCAAGCTGATCTTTCTATACTGAGCAATACCTCTCATTCAGAGTGAGAAGGGGTGCAGTGGAACCATGGCCTTGCTCTGCACTCCAGCCTGTGCACAGAGGGTGCAGTTGTTTCCCAGCAAAGTGGGGTGGCACAAAGGTCTGCTCCAGATGCTGGCCAAAAAACATGCTCTGACTGCAACACTTGTCATGTTTTGATGTAGATTTAACCAGGTCCATTTACGAAGGTCTGAGGCTTTTATGAAATTATTGAGCAAGGTGGGAACAAGCCACAGAGGTTCTTGTTTACAAACTCACCCTGCAACAGTCATTTAAACAGCTATAAACAGTTTAAAAGCAGCAGGGAGGGCTGCTGCCAGAGGCACTGCAAAAGACAGTGTCATCAGAGTTCCCATGTGAACCTGGATAACTGCAGCCTGTTGTGCTCCATTTTATACTTGTATTAAAGTCCTGATGTGCCAGGTACCTTCAAACTTGCAGAAAGGCTTATTCAACTTTCAGCATCTCTCTTTGGTAAGGCAGAAGGATGACATNTGGTACACAGGTTTTTTTTTTTTTAGGCTAAAATTATTTAACCATCTGCCAAGCCATAAAAATGCAGCGGCTCTGTTCACTTGCAGTTCCTGGCTGCTTGCAGATGGCACGGTGTGGCACCCAGGGATGACACACGCGCGGCGCGTCGGACGCGCGCTGACAACATCCCTTGGAGGTAGCCAGCCCACCAAGCAGCCCTGAAACATCTTCTTGCCTTCCAGGTGAACAAGGCTTTGAAGCAGAAGTCTGACATAGAGCACTACCGCAACAAGCTGCGCCTGAAAGCCAAGAGGAAGGGCTACTATGATTTCCCACAGGTTGATAACAGCAAGGCGCTGACGGACAGGAAAAGGATGTACGAGAAAAACCAGAAGGAGCTCGACCACATTTTGGATCCAGAGGAGGATGTCTCGTCTCCATTTGCTGAGCCTAAGAACAGGTGAGACTTTTTGTGTGCAGTTCTTCATCTGGGAGGAGAGTTCATGTCCTGGGTGCCTGTTTGGATGAGCCACCTGTTTGTTGGTTGGTCACTCGTCCCTTCTGCTTTGTGAAGAAAATTCATGCAGCCCATGGGAAGCGTGTCCTCTGGTAAAGCTGCAGTGTGGTTAAGAGCAAACAAATGTAAAGGAAAAAAAAGGAGGGAAGGGACTCTTTCAAAAGTTCTTGTGAGCCATTCTTAAAGGTAAACAGAAAAAGTGGTAGGAATGTTATTGGTGAAACTCAGAGCAGACTTCAGGCAGGAAGTTAGCATCTGAATTGGTTCTTTTTCAAAACACAGGGGTGTTAGTATTTTGTCATTATTTTAATCTAAATATAACTATCACAGTGGGCATGAGATAGCAGAGCCAGTGCCTTGTCCATGAAGTCCTGCAGGGATAGGATTTGTGAGGTCTCGTGTGAGCCTGTTATTGGTGATCTTCCTGTGCCTTTAACAGAGAAATTCATCATTTGCTCATCTGCCACGTGAAGCTGGCGTGTTGTACAACATTACTAAAGTTTGATTAACACTTCCCTGTCTCCTGAGGGTGGCACACCAGCAGCATTCAAAACCCCATTTTAGAAATGAGGGGGGAGTGCAGGTGCTGACTGTGCCTGAGCTGCTGCTGGGGGTGGGTGCTCTGTTGCTGGTGCTCTCTGAAACACAAACTGGAACACTGGAAAGAGGAGAACACACCAGTCCTACCCCAGGAATGGCACAGAGTGCAGATTCCTCCTCCTTGGAAGTTCTGGAGGTGTGAATGATTATAAGAGATGTGTTTGCCATTGAACCTTGCACAGGAGGGCTCTGGTTCTTACTGTGGTCAGGGACAAGCATCAGTTGATCCATGAGAGAAAAAGGGATACTGAAGCACCTTTCCTCTGGAAATGGCCCTCATGCCTGGAGGTGCAATCTTGCATCCCATCTCCTGGACAGCTCAGACCAGAATTTTCCTATGAGTGTAAATTGCAGTCAAAGCATGGCTGGTGACATGAGCACTGCACACAGGGCAACTCCAGCAATTCCCCTCGTGGCACAGGGATGGAAAAGGCTGTCATGGGAATCACAAAAGCACTGTTGGCTCAGAATTTTGGGCAAAAGCTGTGATGAGATGAATTTCTGTAGGTCTAGAGTTCAATGGCTGAGGGGTCCTGGAAGAGCAGCTCCCCAGGGCTGCACTGGCAATGAGGAGAAAAGGGGCTGACTCAGCAGTGTGTTTTTGTTCTTGCTGCATGTCCCTGTGCAGTTTTCCAATTTATTGTGCACTGGAAAGGTAAGAAATGGAGCCTTCCTTACATGGGAGCTCTGTCCAGGAGGCACAGGCAGAGCACTGGGAACATTTGTTGAGGAATACATTTAGTCCAGGGAGCTGGAAAGTTCCCCCAACACACTGATGTGGCTGTGACTGAGGAAGGCATTAATTTGGATGTTCATTATGTGTCACAAGGCTCACAGAAAATGTTTCAAAAATTAGGCTGAAGTTTTAACAACCCAGCCACGTGCTTTTTGTTAAATACAGTGGCGCCTGCTTGTTCACATGCCAGTGTGTGGGGAGATCCCATAATCTGTTTTTCCTGTGTGTTTTCCTGTGCCAGCCTGCCACAGCCTGTTTGAACCAGTGATCCCTGGCATGACAGAAACTGCTGGGGGGCAGGTAAACTCCTGTGGAGGAACAATTCCAAGGGGTAGCTGCACCACAAAAAGCTGGCTGCTGGATTTCCTTGGTAAATACATTGTCTGTATCCCTGCATGGGGAGAGAAAACCATGTCTGATGCATTTTCTGTGAAGACACAGGGCACTTCATGAACTTTGCACGTGCTGCAGGTGCTTACAAGTTCTGAATTCTGTGCTAAAATTCCCATACTAAGACCTGGAACTGCACTTGATATGCTGCAGCACACATGGCAATTATTGTCCATCTTTTTCTGATGAAAATAAGATGGTTAAAATGTCACACTGCTGGAGGAAAACCTTGAAAAGTACTACGAGGTAGTGTGGGGTTTGATTGAATTGATATTGATAAATGAATCAATATAATTGCATTTCTGTAATGAAATAAAATTGCTTTAAAAGCCATCTGGGTAAGCACACAATTGAAAAAAATATATTTCTTACCTTTTCTGTTTTGAATCATTGTTACAGCAACTAAAACTTGAAAAACTGCAATTTTTAAAATGATATCACTGAAAACTAAGTCAAAGATTTCAAAGTTTCTAGGGAAAAGGTCTCTTCGACCCTTTCTGTTCTGTATTTATTTCTCTAACTTAAGCCACATTATTACAGCTCTTCCAAAACATATCTGAAAATAGAGGTGCAGTTGGTTACTCAAGGTTACCTTTATATTTTCTTACCTTTATTTGCCTTTATGGGGTTCTTTACCTTATAATTTTGAATTGTATTTGACAGTGATTTACAAAGCATTGCTGCTAAATTATTTGATTTTTTTCCAGAACAAAGAGCTTTGTGCTCCAGGTACCTTCCTGCCATCAGTACCATAATACTCATATTTTAAAACATTCCAGCTGTGCTCCCAGAAGGCCCTTCCTAACCCATTTCAATGCCAGTTGTTCCTGTTCATACCTCCTTTCTTATTAGTAGAGCTCTCTTTAAATGAGGTAATTGGCAATCTCAAGGTAATTTTTAAGAGCCTACTGCTGATATGTACTATTCTTGGATTTTCTTTAATAGTTTGTAATCAGGTCAAGAATCTGCATGTTTTACAGAGCTGTGGATTTGAATCCCTTAGAAAATATATCACAGCTGCCTCAGCTAAGTATTTATGGACCTATTGTAAAACATGTGAAATTTTAGAGACTTTTGATGTGAGAAGATAAAGATTGTCAGCTCTGATTAGCCTGTGCACAACCCTGTTTTCTGGGGATACCAATGGAACATTTAGAGAAAGACTACACAGGAAGAAAGAATTCATTCAATGTTATTTTTGTAGGGGAAACTTACTCTGAAAGCTCTGCTTGTCCTCTGCTTTGGCTGTGCATTTGGGACTTTCAAACATGATCATTTCGGATCAAAGGTCACACAGAAGTTGTTGAAAGTTGCCTTAAAACTGAGTACATGCCTGAGCAATTTATTTAATCAGAAGAGTGAAATCGGTGTTTTTTTGTCCTACCTTTTATCCTGTCTGATCATGTAAATGTCCTACTTTCTGCATTTCTGCAAACCAGTTCCTGCTGCTCTGATCTGTCGAGGCAAAAAGTGCTGTTAACAAGATCTGGGATAACTGAAGAATTATTTATCAGTGAATTAATTTGGACTGTCTTGTCAGCTCATTTCACTGAAGGTTCTTGAGACATTAAACCATGAAGTGACTTGAAAGTGTGGCTTCAAACATAATAGTGCAACTTATTTTACTCCACTACGAGCACTGCCAGGTTCCCTGTGCAACAGAAGCAGCATAGAGATGTTAGATGAGCTAATTTTAATATTCTGAATGGAGTAATGGCACAAGGCAGAAAAACAGCATGGCTAGGCAAAGATAACTTTGAATCAGGCTCTAGCAGTGTAATTATTGGTGTGCCATTATTTCATCTGTTACTGACCTACTGTATAAATGAATAAATTTCATTTATACAATAAATGAAGCTGGTGTGCCATTATTTCATCTGTTACTGATCCACTTCAGGGCCAGGGCTTCTCTGGGGTGTGTAACAAAATGAGTAATGGCCACATCCATTATGGAAACAACCCTTAAACTCTGCTGGTGTATGTCACCCTGATTTTTACAGGGTTTTTACTTCTGTAGCAGAAGTTCTCATGCATTTTCTATAAGCATAGTCCTTGTTTTTGTAACTGGCCTAAATTGTTTTAAACTTTTAAATTGTTTTTCATTCCTTTCCCCTAAGGCAGAGAAAGATGATTGACCATGTCACTATCCTGTAAAATTACAGAGGTGGTAACCTCATCAACCAATCCAAAATTATCTTAAAAAAGATATAAATAAGAGAGAATAAAGAAAGGCAGGCCCTTTCTCTGGTCCTGCCTGGTGGTCCCTGACCTACTGCTAAAAAACCTGCATGTTTCTTTTGTGTCCAGCAGTGCAACAGGTGTAGAAGGAGCCTTCTTAAAAGATGCAGCTTGATGAAACATAAAGTTCCTGTGTCCCCATTTGGCAAACCCTCCTGCAGATATGTCCAGATATGCCCTGCATTTCACACAGGGGTGCTGCATTTTTTTGTGCACAATCATTGGTTTTGTTGGAGAGATTACTGGATATTTTGGATAATCAGTTTTATGCTGCCTTTTTATTGTGTTTGCTTCCCCTTGGTTTGGGGCACCAGCAGTGGAAGCTCAGTGCTCAGGGGTGAGCAGCACTTTGTCCCAGGGAAGCAGCTGAATCCCAGGAAGCACAGGTCTCTGAGAAAGCTGTGACCACTTCCCAAACTGGCTATTTAAAACCAGAATCTTGCAACAAGCACTTTCCTCCCACCACTGTGTCTCTTCCCCTTCCCTTTGCTGGGTGTTTATTTCAGTGTAGTGTTTTTCTGCTTCTCTCTCTCATTGCTCAGGATCAGCAACCAAAATCTCTGCTCCCCATCTGTGTGTGTGGGAGATCCTGGTTTTTTTTTGTTGTTTTTTTTTTTTTTAAATTAATTTGAATCATATCAGCTGAAGTTAAAAGGGTCCTGATATCTTCTTAGGACATATTTCATCTGATAAGCTCCCACATTTGATATCCGTGTCTTTTACATGACTTTTATTTTTCTTAAGCCACAAAAGAACAATCATCTCTTAATAAGGTTACTGATTTCTAGCACTTCATATGTGTAGAAAGAACATCCTGTGACAAAGTGGCTTTTTAATGAATGCCCTCATTTTAGAATAAAGGCGAGCATTGACAACTGCTGCCTGTCATTGATTTTTTTTTTCCATTTTGCTGTTTTCTCATCTCGTGTTTTCTAGGCAGCCACTGAAGAACTCAGTGTACAGAAGCAGGCAGTCCCTGAACAGCCCCAGCCCAGGGGAAACTGAGATGGATCTTCTGGTGACTCGAGAGAGGCCCAGACGTGGGATCAGGAACAGTGGATATGATGTGAGTTCCTTGGACACAGGCAGTGAAATCTGCTCAGCAAAGTTTGAACTTGCTCCTAAACCCAGGGAAATGTTGATAAACCACAAGCCAGACTGCCAGGAGATATTTAATGTTACAGGAGTTAATGTGCACTCAGCATCCTGAAGCAAGCTCAGAGTCTTCCATGTACTTTATCACTGTTCATCATTTTACAGTCTGAAATGCAAACAAAGCATTTGCCCAAACCCCATTATTTACCAGAGTATTAAATCTTGAATTTAGATGGCTCTTCTAAGAGTGTGGCTACTTGACAGTGAGCTTTTTTCATTGCAATTAAAAACCTCTGTTTGTTCTGAAGAACAGCCTGGAGCTGCTCTCTTGATTCAGGAGAATGAACAACCAACTCCTGGGATTTTCACCTAAATCCCCATGTCAGTATTTTGTGGAAATCCCATAGGGACAGGAATTGTCTTCTTGTTGCCATCAGAACTGGGAGAGTTTTGTGTAGGTAAATGTCAAACCCAGCCAGAGGAGATGCTGCTTTATGGTCCAAGGAGCTCCTGCAGCCAGCACGAGGCTGAGTTGTTGTCTTGTGCAGTGTGAGCAAACACTGGGTGTGAGTTGGCCCCGTATGAACCCAGAATGAGGATTAAAAACAGCCCCCACACTGTTTTACAGTCTGAAATGCAAACAAAGCATTTGCTCAAACCCCATTATTTACCAGAGTATTAAACCTTGAATTTAGATAGTTCTTCTAAGAGTGTGGCTACTTGACAGTGAGCTTTTTTCATTGCAATTAAAAACCTCTGTTTGTTCTGAAGAACAGCCTGGAGCTGCTCTCTTGATTCAGGAGAATGAACTCCTGGGATTTTCCCCTAAATCCCAATGTCAGTGTTTTGTGGAAATCCCATAGGGACAGGAATTGTCTTCTTGTTGCCATCAGAACTGGGAGAGTTTTGTGTAGGTAAATGTCAAACCCAGCCAGAGGAGATGCTGCTTTATGGTCCAAGGAGCTCCTGCAGCCAGCACGAGGCTGAGGAGTTGTTTTGTGCAGTCTGAACAAACACTGGGAGTGAGTTGGCCCCGTATGAACCCAGAACAAGGATTAAAAACAGCTCCCACACTGAGGCCATGTTGAGTTTTTCAATCCTTTGTCATGTCTAGCTCAGCCAGCCCTGAAGATCAGTCCCTAGAGAAGGTCTAAACCATTCTGGAAAACAAGGAACTTCACCTGTGGTTGCCCATCCTCTGAAACATTTTTTTTTTTGAGGTGGGGTTTCATTGTCAACCCTCTCTCTGCCAGGAATGTGTTTTTAGCAAGGTGAAAGAAAGTACCAAAAGTTGGGGGGATGTGTTCAGTAAAGTTTAAATCTTCTACAAAATTCTTCAGGGCATGTTATAGTTTTCAGATTCCTGAAAGGATTTCCTGCATTTGGACAGTTCCCATCAGACTGCAGGAGTCATGTGGGGCCATGTGAGTGGGCTGGCTGGTGCACTGCTTTCTGAGGAATTAGGATACCAATACAGTGCTGATAAAAGCTACTTTTTCACAGGGGATATTTCCCTGGAAATCAATGTTGAAAAAATTCCGGGAGCAGGCACAGCAGCAGATTTTAAAAATGTATTTTGATGTATTGTGTGTACTATAGATAAAACATATTTTAAAGAAAACTTGTTAAAAACCTTGAAAATAGATTAACGAGCTTATGCAGATTCTGAAGTGTCCCCAGAGTAATTATAAACGCTGAAATGTGTGCACAACAGAGAAAAAATTGCTTTTGCCTTGCCTTTGAGGCTGCAGTTGGGAGACCTGTCCCTGGCACAGTGTTTTACTGAGAAGTTACATAAAATCCCTGTGCCTGAAGCACTGCAGATCCACTGCAGTGCACCTCTTCCAGCTCTGAGTGCATTTCCCATCTGAAAGCACAGAAATGCTGCTGGGAAAATGGGACAGGATATTGAAATTTAGCTGCCAAGCCTGAGGCTGCAGTGTGGGCTGGTCCCCAGCTCCTGTTTGAGCTGGGGCTGACAGGCTTCATCTCCCAGGATACCCACGGGTGGGAAGGGATGGCTGCATCCATGGAATTCATGGATCTCCCCAGCCAAACACCTTTGGGAATCTGCCCTCTGAAAATGGGTGAGAAAGGGCAGCTTTGAGTGCTTGCTGCCCTTTCTGTTTCATACAGCAACACCTGGTACCCGTTTTTATGGCTGCATCCATGGAATTCATGGATCTCCCCAGCCAAACACCTTTGGGAATCTGCCCTCTGAAAATGGGTGAGAAAGGGCTTCTTTGAGTGCTTGCTGCATACATGGAATTCATGGATGTCCCCAGCCAAACACCTCTGGGA
>VZTZ01045166.1:0-16001 GCA_013400955.1 Drymodes brunneopygia | reverse complement strand
TGACATGTCGGCTGCGCTGTATCTGCTGAGAGCCCAGGCCGGTTCCTCCCTCATGCCCAGCTGCAGCTGCACGGCTGCTCCAAACCTCCCTTCCCCCCTACCCCCTCCCTCTGGGTGAGGGGAGGGGAAGGCCCAGCCTTACCGGAGAGAGAAGCACAGAGATGCTTCTCTTTGAGCAGCAGCAGGCAAAAAAGAGAAAGAGGATCAGAGGTTTCTTGCTTATACATGTTTTTTTTCCTCAAAGGTGGATCAGGTTTTGATTGGTTTACCTACCAATTAATACTTAAAACTACCTGGTTATTGGCTCTCTCTCTCAGGAAGGAAGTCGTACTACCTCCTGCAGCATAGGTCACTTCCAAGATTGACATCCCTTGGGCCAAACCAGGACAATCAGTTAGTTAGATGGATATGTGTTGGTTGGCAACTCTTGGAGTTCAGAACACTTGCCTTATTTGGACAGCAGCTGACTAAGGTCTGGGGGTCAGGAGGAAGGCTAGATTATTTCTGATATAATAACCATTCTTGTGCTTCACTGATTTGAAGTGGAGGAAGAGTAATCTGTTTTGTAATTCACTGTGATAACATAGACTGCTTTCATCTCATGATGGTGTTAAAACCAGTCTGTAATCCCATCAATGAATGCACAAGGAGATCAGAATATTGTGTATATACTGCAGCAATGCCTATTACTTTAAAAGCCTCTTGTACTGTGTACTTAAAACTTGTAAGCAATGTGTTTGAATTGCACTTGTTAATTTATCATCTTTGAGAGAAACAAAAGCCACGCTTCATCAGGGCAGTTCTCAGTTTGTGCACCTGTAGGGTCTACAATTCCTCTGCTGACAGTGTCCTAATTTAAAAAGATTTCTTTTTTTTTTTTTTTTTGATGTCAAGGATCTCAGTAGTAGAAACATCGGATAAATAACAGAGCAGGTATTTGATATCTAATTCAAGTTGAGATGTCCTTTAGTCTTCCCTATTCATAATTTGATAGACAGTAAGGAGAATATCCATCCAGGGAAGATTTTGCTGTGTTCTTGGCTCTGAAACTTGGTCTATGACATGACAACACTTTCACAGGGCAATGTATTTGTGACTGTCTTGAGCTTTGTAATCAAAAAGGTGATTTTTTGCTTTCAAGACAGGTATTGTATGTTGGAAAGAAACATGAAGCAGATATAATAAAATAAATGTCTAGCCATGAAGAACTGTAAGTGGTCCATCAAATCCTCTGACATTTACATACACTGTGTTCCATTTTATAACCTTATCTCAAATTTAGATTTTGATGAGCATCTAGAATGAAAGATAAATGAAGAAATTAATCAACTCAAACACACCTGTTTGAACTAATAGCTTTTAATCTTGCAGATAAAAGAGAAAACCTCCAAATTGCATACTAATAATGTTCTCAGAAACTTAAAGGTGTGATGCAGAAATGAAATGCTTTGGAAACCACTCACATAAGGTATCAAATGGATTCCAGTGAATAATACTGGTTCAGTCATTGAAAAAAAAAATCCAAAAAAAGAAAAACCCACAACCTAACAGCAGCAATAACAGCCAACCAAAAACAAAAATCAAAGGAAGGGAGAAATTGCAGTTTTAAGAAATACACGTCTAGCATTTTCAATGTTAAATTCTTTTATCATCCTCATCTCAGTATCTTTCAAATTACTTTAATTTCTGACTTAATACTTTTTAGTTACATTAATGTTTATTTTGAAATTTATTACCACTCAACTCTGGAGCAAAACCTCTTTTCTTTTTTTCCATTTCCATTATTTCTGCACCAAAAGTGTTCATTTTGAAATGTGATTTAAAAAATTTAATACATTTATGCAGATTTTTGCAGTGGAATTTTCAGACAGGAAAATTGTTGATCTTGCACCATATTAAGTGGTCACTTAATGATATAATAATTTTTTTAGATTTTCATATGCTTTTTTTTCTCAAGTGATTGCTGAGCTGGTGTTGAAAATATCAGGCATTTTCTAAAACTCCACTTTTATGGTCTCAAATGTTTACTCTCTTATTCCCAAACTGTCATGCATAGGATATTCATTCAAAACCACGATAGAACACGTACCGCAACTAAAGGTCCTGTAGTCACTCCCAGTGCCTAGACATTGCCTTTGGAATTTGTTCTTTCAAGGGAAATGTTTCATCCTGACATTTGGCTACATGTGGCAGTAGATCCAGATTGTTCTTAGCACAGGCTCTCCAGGAACCACAACAGACTGAGCCACAAGTCAGTGTTCTGGGAAGGCCACTGTGCTCCCTATGTCCCACTGTCTGTAGCTCAGTTTGATGGTTTAATCAAGGTGTGATAATAGACCAGATTCATTTAGGGGGCAGGAAATGTCTTCAAAAGTGGAAAATTGGTGGAATTTGTGGGAGGAATGGGAAGAAAGTATTTCTCCACGTAAATTTACAAATGTGGAACCTTTGTGAATTAAGCGCTTTCAGAAGTGCTAGTTGGATATAAGCTGTACATAGAACCAAACTGCCCTGTTCCTCTTTTTTTTTTCCCTTTGAATATGTAATTGAAAGATCCACATGTCCACTTACAATTTGATAATTTAGAGCCTAGTATCGGAAAGCAGAGCAATGGATGGAAATTCATGCGATCGCTGTTGCTGCGCCCTTTTACAAAAGACAGGACCAGGAAAGGTATGCAAATTGTCCATAATTATACTTTTAGATGGTTACTTAAATACCTGTCTTTTTCACACTACAGGCACAAAGTTAGTATACCTCAGATATGCTAATAAAAACAAATGTCTGTGGTTTCTGGCAAAATAAAAGCTCCAGTAGTTCTCTGTGCGTGCTCTACACAACTGTTAGGCAATGTCACGATGCCTACCGAGACGAGCTTGGATAAAGCTGCTACAGTAGAAAGATTAAGGCTATTTTACATTCTTTGATTTTTATTTAAATGCTCTCTGCATTTAAATTACTGTATTGCTAATTTTAGCTGATGTACTAATACATGTGTCTCAGCTATTTATACATACAATATGAAACCCAAGTGAGATAGCAAACAGGGTGTATAATTCTGTAACTCTGGAACATATTCTGTTTCTTCTGTGTAGTAGGTTTGTTCATAGGACTCAATAGGATTGGCAAAGTGTTTACATTAAGAACTGAGTTTAGACGTATCTTTACAGAATCTCCTTAATTATTGGGGATGGTAAATGAGAGCCTAAAATTCTCTCTCCATTTAATTTCAGATGTTGTCACTTAAATCCAGAGTGATTGCTGCTCCTTACGTACCTCGCTACTACTTTTAATAGCATTACTGAGAAAAGAGTTTCAACTCTATGTTAATGGTGATAGAGTCTGACTCTGTGTAAACGAGAAAAGAATTTTCATAAAGACTAGTAAATGCCAAGGATGTGAGGATTACTGTCTTTTTGTGAGCTGTTCCTGCAAAAGTACATAGGAAAATTCTGCCTCTAACTTCAGGGTATTCTATCACCAATGTGTAGCAAGTAAAAGATTACTGACTTCAGGATAGTGGAATGAGTCTGGGCCTGTGTTCCTGAAAAGATCAGCACTGAGCTTTCAGTTTTGATCTAACTTGTAATTGATTCTCCAGCATATTTAACTTACTTCTAGAACATTATGCCTATATTGTGTCTTTGGTGTTATTGTTCTGAAAGTACTTTATTGCACATTTCTCTTCCTAATCAGACACTAATTTTGTATATTTCATGTGTGTCACTCAAATCTCCACCTTCCTCGAATTAATCACAGATCAGATTAATTGTACTTGGTAATCAAACACTATCTTAATTATCTTACCATTAACCTGGTGCTCTAAGAGAGAGTTTGCCACCAGGTTTTAAACCTTTCTTGTATATCACAGAAAATTCAGTCATCACAGCAATTGCTATAATTTTAAGGATTTTAATATTTTTTTTTCTCAATCCATTCAGCTCATAGAGGGATATTATATCTAACTTCCCAGGGCTGATGTCTTTGGATAAGGAATAAGATGGATAGTGGGTAAAACTGGACTTTTACTGTCTTGATATGTGGCTGAGTTACTTATACTGTAAAATACTGTACTATTGGTATATAAGTACTTAGTACTGTTTGTCTATATGTCTATTATTATTTACTTTAGTTTTCATGTAGATAATTTTTATTAGTTTAAAGAGGGATATCAATGTGTGCCAAATAATTTCTGAGGCCTGGTTACTTTGGAAGGCTTCCCACAACTTTTGCCAGACCAAGTGACAATTCTTGGATAATAATCAGAAGTGGATTCCTGTTTAGATTCTCATAAAACGCACAAAGTCCCTTCCCAGTTCTCCCAATGTAAAAGAAAGAGAAGGGGATTGACTTTTTAGAGGGTGAATGTGTTTTGCTACTTCTGAGCAGTATGTCTGATGTCTTCTTCATTGTCTTCATCTTATTAGCTAGAATTACTCATACAAGTTTAGGTTCATGTTACTCATGGAGATGAAATTTTGGCCTTGCTGTGCTCTTTTCACTGCAGCTTATTTCAGCAGCCCTGCTAATATCCTACAAGAACCAAGGAATGCATTTTCTATAGTAAATACAAAAGAGATCACATGGCAGATACAGTTTATTGAAGTGTTGAAATTGGAGGTCCTTGAAAACACAACAAACNTAATTGAAAGATCCACATGTCCACTTTCAATTTGATAATTTAGAGCCTAGTATCGGAAAGCAGAGCAATGGATGGAAATTCATGCGATCGCTGTTGCTGCGCCCTTTTACAAAAGACAGGACCAGGAAAGGTATGCAAATTGTCCATAATTATACTTTTAGATGGTTACTTAAATACCTGTCTTTTTCACACTACAGGCACAAAGTTAGTATACCTCAGATATGCTAATAAAAACAAATGTCTGTGGTTTCTGGCAAAATAAAAGCTCCAGTAGTTCTCTGTGCGTGCTCTACACAACTGTTAGGCAATGTCACGATGCCTACCGAGACGAGCTTGGATAAAGCTGCTACAGTAGAAAGATTAAGGCTATTTTACATTCTTTGATTTTTATTTAAATGCTCTCTGCATTTAAATTACTGTATTGCTAATTTTAGCTGATGTACTAATACATGTGTCTCAGCTATTTATACATACAATATGAAACCCAAGTGAGATAGCAAACAGGGTGTATAATTCTGTAACTCTGGAACATATTCTGTTTCTTCTGTGTAGTAGGTTTGTTCATAGGACTCAATAGGATTGGCAAAGTGTTTACATTAAGAACTGAGTTTAGACGTATCTTTACAGAATCTCCTTAATTATTGGGGATGGTAAATGAGAGCCTAAAATTCTCTCTCCATTTAATTTCAGATGTTGTCACTTAAATCCAGAGTGATTGCTGCTCCTTACGTACCTCGCTACTACTTTTAATAGCATTACTGAGAAAAGAGTTTCAACTCTATGTTAATGGTGATAGAGTCTGACTCTGTGTAAACGAGAAAAGAATTTTCATAAAGACTAGTAGATGCCAAGGATGTTAAGACTACTGTCTTTTTGTGAGCTGTTCCTGCAAAAGTACATAGGAAAATTCTGCCTCTGACTTCAGGGTATTCTATCACTAATGTGTAACAAGTAAGAGATTACTGACTTCAGGATAGTGGAATGAGTCTGGGCCTGTGTTCCTGAAAAGATCAGCACTGAGCTTTCAGTTTTGATCTAACTTGTAATTGATTCTCCAGCATATTTAACTTACTTCTAGAACATTATGCCTATATTGTGTCTTTGGTGTTATTGTTCTGAAAGTACTTTATTGCACATTTCTCTTCCTAATCAGACACTAATTTTGTATATTTCATGTGTGTCACTCAAATCTCCACCTTCCTCGAATTAATCACAGATCAGATTAATTGTACTTGGTAATCAAACACTATCTTAATTATCTTACCATTAACCTGGTGCTCTAAGAGAGAGTTTGCCACCAGGTTTTAAACCTTTCTTGTATATCACAGAAAATTCAGTCATCACAGCAATTGCTATAATTTTAAGGATTTTAATATTTTTTTTTCTCAATCCATTCAGCTCATAGAGGGATATTATATCTAACTTCCCAGGGCTGATGTCTTTGGATAAGGAATAAGATGGATAGTGGGTAAAACTGGACTTTTACTGTCTTGANTGATAGAGTCTGACTCTGTGTAAACGAGAAAAGAATTTTCATAAAGACTAGTAGATGCCAAGGATGTTAAGACTACTGTCTTTTTGTGAGCTGTTCCTGCAAAAGTACATAGGAAAATTCTGCCTCTGACTTCAGGGTATTCTATCACTAATGTGTAACAAGTAAGAGATTACTGACTTCAGGATAGTGGAATGAGTCTGGGCCTGTGTTCCTGAAAAGATCAGCACTGAGCTTTCAGTTTTGATCTAACTTGTAATTGATTCTCCAGCATATTTAACTTACTTCTAGAACATTATGCCTATATTGTGTCTTTGGTGTTATTGTTCTGAAAGTACTTTATTGCACATTTCTCTTCCTAATCAGACACTAATTTTGTATATTTCATGTGTGTCACTCAAATCTCCACCTTCCTCGAATTAATCACAGATCAGATTAATTGTACTTGGTAATCAAACACTATCTTAATTATCTTACCATTAACCTGGTGCTCTAAGAGAGAGTTTGCCACCAGGTTTTAAACCTTTCTTGTATATCACAGAAAATTCAGTCATCACAGCAATTGCTATAATTTTAAGGATTTTAATATTTTTTTTTCTCAATCCATTCAGCTCATAGAGGGATATTATATCTAACTTCCCAGGGCTGATGTCTTTGGATAAGGAATAAGATGGATAGTGGGTAAAACTGGACTTTTACTGTCTTGATATGTGGCTGAGTTACTTATACTGTAAAATACTGTACTATTGGTATATAAGTACTTAGTACTGTTTGTCTATATGTCTATTATTATTTACTTTAGTTTTCATGTAGATAATTTTTATTAGTTTAAAGAGGGATATCAATGTGTGCCAAATAATTTCTGAGGCCTGGTTACTTTGGAAGGCTTCCCACAACTTTTGCCAGACCAAGTGACAATTCTTGGATAATAATCAGAAGTGGATTCCTGTTCAGATTCTCATAAAACGCACAAAGTCCCTTCCCAGTTCTCCCAATGTAAAAGAAAGAGAAGGGGATTGACTTTTTAGAGGGTGAATGTGTTTTGCTACTTCTGAGCAGTATGTCTGATGTCTTCTTCATTGTCTTCATCTTATTAGCTAGAATTACTCATACAAGTTTAGGTTCATGTTACTCATGGAGATGAAATTTTGGCCTTGCTGTGCTCTTTTCACTGCAGCTTATTTCAGCAGCCCTGCTAATATCCTACAAGAACCAAGAAATTCATTTTCTATAGTAAATGCAGAAGAGATCACATGGCAGATGCACTTTACTGAAGTGTTGAAATTGGAGGTCCTTGAAAACACAACAAACGTAGCTCCTCTCCCTGCTCTGCCTGGTTTGGGGTGATGCAAAAACTTATCTATCTCTTGAGATTTCTGAACAGATATCTAGGTTTGTAAAGGGTTTTTTTTCAAGCAAAGTTACAATACCCTTAGGCATGTCCTAAGTATTAGTAATATGTAAAAGAAAAGGAATCCACTCTGGACAGTGTGAGTACAGTAGGGAAGACAATTTGGCAGGTGAGGCATTCTTTGGTAGAAGTATAGAATGCTGAACTGCAATAGTTAGCTGGGTCTCTGTGGGCCATCAAGAACACATAAAGACTGCCAACATCTCTTATAGATCTTTTCACAAATCCTATTACAATTCACGGTAAAGTGATCCTCTACCTGTCTTTCCTGAGGGGTCCAATTAAGGTAAGGATTTATTCAAGACTCGTACAGACCTGGGGCTTGCACAGTGCAAATGTGAGAAGAACATTATGCTTCTTCCCTTTTATCTCAAGAGCACTCCCAGTGCAAGGTCTCACGCTAGCAGTTAATCTGAAAAAGGATTTTCTAGTTGGGAATTCTTCCATTCACTGCTTTATAACTTGCTATACTTCACGTAATTATATATAGAGAGAAATGAACTTATTTCTTTCATCTCCTAATGGCTATCCAGACGTGTCCTCAGAACCTGCTAGGGCATTTGAACCAGGATACTTTGCATGTCAGATGAATTTTCCAAATGCTGATCTATAAAGAGGATGTCCCTTTTGCAGTCTCCTAAGAATAATTTGTCCAGCTGATTCTGTATGCTGATGAGATCACTTTTAGGCTGTGGATTTCATGCAATGTCAAAGGAGAGAATTTAACCTAAAGTAACCTCGTGTATACATGCCCACTCATCTCATGTTTACCTCAAAAATGTCATTTCTTTCTTATGCAGTTTTTGGTTGTGGTTGTTCCATAATACACCTGGTTGAGCTATAGAAGCTACAAGGAAAATTTGCTGTGAGCAGCCCCTCAGTCTGTAGATACACATAAAACAGCAGTGCTGTGACTGTACCTAAGCAGAGGTGGAGAAGGGGTTCATACCAGAGCTGCCAGCACAGTTTCCTGAGCTAAGCACAAACAGGGTACTGAATTCTGGTCATCCATTTGTAGCAGCACAGAAGGCCCAGAGTTTCTCCTCAATTAGATATCATCAAGCCTTCATGAGCATTAGAAGTTATACATTACAGAGGTGGATGCTGGCTGGTAATGCAGCACCATTTTGTTTTATTAATAATGGGATGGTAATGGAAGAGTGAGTAACATCAGAGTATAAAAAAAACACAGAACCTATCAGGATTGATAAACATAACTGAATTGTTGTGATAAAAGGAATTTATTTCTCCTAGTGAATAGTCAACTAAAATGTAGAGTTTGCAGTTTTGGTTTATTTCTGTCAGTTAAACAGATTTATATAACTCTTCTTACAATGCTTTAGTAGTCATATCCTTATTTTTACACTGTTAGATTTAAAGAATGAAGAGAGAACTTTGCAATTTGCAATTAATGACATTTGGTTTTATTAAAAGTAAGTAGAGACCCATATCAATAAAGAATAGACATTAAGATTATGAAGAAAATCATTTGTCAAAATCCTTGCCTGTAAGCAGGCTCTGCTTGGAGGTTTTATTGGCCATATTATCTTGGTTGTTTAGGGAAAGACATATGATCTGCTCAAGGTAAATAGCTTGAAAGCATATCCACCTGCAGCTGAATCTGTTTATGTGTGAGTGTAGCTGGGGCCTCCCTTGGGCCTTCAGGGCTCCTTGCAGAGCCCGAGGCAGTGTCTTACATAGCACAATGTTACTGCAGCAACTCATTAGTTACCCCTGCAAGAACATTAGGATAATCATGTGCTAGTGAGGGGACTTTAATAAGAGAGCTGTCTGTGCTATTAATTTACTGAACACCGCGTTGCTCAGCTATTTTGAGAGACTTGCATGTTCTTATAGACTTTTTATTTCTGTAAATAAAAATTTGGGGGAAAATAAGGCATTGCAGAATGCAAATGCATACAACCTGTTAGACTGATCCTGGCAGCAGAAAATCATAGGATTGTACTTTGCACCTGAATGTGGGCACCTGTGAATCAAGGTAAGCCAACGGGGATGCAGAGAGATGTCACCACACAGATACTGAGAGGTTGTTGGACATCAGATTTCATGGAATCAGTTTTACACTGGCACTATAAATCACAATAAACTTTCTTACTCTGCTCTGTAAATATGACTTGACAGCACCACGATACTATGAATTGTTAATAAAAGTCCATGCATGCTTCACCAGCAGGTAAAATTACAATGAAATCCATTTTTTGGGTAGACTTGTAATGGTAATTCAAGCAAAGAAAGCATTAAATAAAAAAGATGTAGATTTTGTCTTACATCTAGTTCATTACATGTGTTAATGGTACCAAATATTAAAAAAAAACAACTCTCATAGCCAAAGTTAATCTTTAAAGTTCATCCTTTTGCTGATAAGTAAACACATGTAACAAATACCTTCGTGCTTCTCATGCTCACTTATTTGCTTCCTAGAACAGCTTTTCTGTCTTTCTACTTCAGGTGTTCTGGGGAAACTTCCACACTCTGATGGTGTGACCATAATAAATGAAATGGAGTCCTTTTCTAAGCCCACAGTACCTGGGTGTTATGATAAAGCATATGCTAATAGAGTGTGTGTGCTTATTGGCAGTTCTTAAAAAATGCCATCTGCTACAATTTTTGCAGCTGAAAGTTATATTCAATCAAAGGTAAGTTTTTTTTTTTTGCTCAGTCTAGTGCATGGAAATATATCCCTGGAATTAAAGTTTACCTAAACTATGTGAAACCCTTTTTGCATGTAGTTACTATTGAAGTTTAACCTAAGATTAAAAAGATGAGACTGATACTAGAAAGGAAGCTGATCTACATATGCAAGTCCACTCAAAGTACTCTGTGGTTCATGAAAATGCCTCCTTTTCACTTGAATGCTTGGAAACAGTCTTTAAGTGTGAAAACTAAATGAACTGAAGAGCAACCCTATATTTTGCATCTGACTACTCAGTGAATCTATATTTCTCATCTGTAACAGATAGTGTTAATGCTTAAAATCAGCATGGCTGCTAAAACCCACCTCCAAAAAATTATTTAATGATTTAAAGCAATAGTAGATGGTAAAAAGCATCACAGTTTCACCACAATCCAAATCAGGCCTTCTGCATTAATTTTCTTATATTTAGATAAAATCTGTCAATAGATCTTTTAGATGCTTTTGGGAAAACGAAAACAATTAGCTCAATTTGTCAATAAAAACCAGAAATGAACTAGCTTTGCTGCTAATTTATTGAAAGAGAGAGAGTTATCTATTCTTCCTTTTTAACAAACTTTGACCACGCTTGGGCTGGGGAGCTCCATACAAAAGATATACAGGACTGGAAAAAAATAACTGATTAAATTTTAACCAGCTGCTGGGCAGATAGTTTGCCTGAGGCACTTTTGTCAGTTTCAAAGGGTCCTTTTATTAATTTTGCATTTTGTATTTTGTTAGTGGAAAGAGCTGGCTCTGTTGGGACTGCCAAAAGCTATAGGCAGCGAATCTTACAGCAGCAAAGAGGAAGCTGTAGAGCATGCCAAGTAGATTTAGCACACTGAGCACTCTAAATTACATTTGTTTTATCAGTTCTAAAAATATATTAACTTCAGGTGTAAGTTCTTTGAATAAAGCCTTAAAGCTAGTACATTCAGTTCCTCCTCTGTTTATATAAGGCTTTTACTTTGTCTATAAAAATAAACCACTGTAGTCTTTGCCAGATAACTACCCATGTAATTTAAATCTTTCCTTCCTATGATTGTTGGTGCGTTCTTTCTTGGTCTGTTTCCTTACTCACATTGAACTTATGTTCTTACTAAATAAAAAAATACTGTGAGTTGTATCTAGATCCTCCTCACTTTCCACAACATTCAGATGCAGCTTTTATAGCAAAAATATTGATGTCTAAGTGAAGTCAATATTTAAATAAACATGCTGTGCTTTCATGTGAATGGAGCCCAGCATCTGTATCAGCATGAGGAAAGTGCCGCATGTAGCATTTTGCTCAATTTGTGAACAGAAGTTAGAACTCAGGGGTTAAATGGAAAACACAAACCTCTCTTGTGATGCTGGGAATTTCACAAGTTCCACTCAGGAAGCTTCAAACAGCATTAAACACAAAGGAAAAAAAGTATACCCTCAGGCTAGAATTTGCAGAAGACTTACCTGCAGTAGAATGGAGCTAAAATTAAGCCCGAAGACAAAGCATTTGGCTTACATTTGGAAAATTGAATGGCAAAGTATATAATTTTAAAATGTATATCATACTGTTTTCCTAGTTTAATTGTATCTTTTAAGATAGTCTTTTTTTTCTGAAAAAAATTTCTTTAGTCCAAATCAATATATGATAGTGTTACTACTGCATTATTTAATGTGTTCTACAACTATTTTTGTGTGTAATCCTGTGGTGGCAAACCTCATTGGTATCACTTATACATAAAGGAGCATGTTCTTGCTGTTCCTGAAGTTAACACTGAACTTGATAATAGCAAAATTGACTTCACGGGAGAAAACTGGGCTCAAAGTAATTAAAACCTCAAATCATTTATATCCATATCTTTTTCAACAAAATATATTGTCAGGTTTTGAGCAGTGTTTTAAGAAAATTGTGGTTTATACTCTGATTTACTTCCTAAGTTTAACTAATATGTATAAGAGCAAAATAATCCCCTCAAAAAACCAAAACAACAGGAAAACAAAACCAACCCGGAAAATGTTAAATTGTATTGGAAAATCCTTAAATTGTGCCAGTTCCTCCTTCTGCAATTCAGTGAAGTTCCATTAAGGGATGTACTATTTAAAAAGAAAAAAAAGATGATTTGGGACTGCTGAGACTGTCAACTCAGCTGTGCTGTGTGAGAACATTGAAATTGCTTCTCTTTCAAGGTTCATCTGTAGGTCCAGCTCTGGGCTTAAATAAGTGCTTTGTTTATGAGATATAATATTTCTGTGAAGGTCTAAGCTCTTGCTTAAGTATTTTATGGAATTGAGGACAGATAATTGAGCATTTACCTTGTATTCATCACACGGAACAATGCTACAGTTGGAAGTGCTGGCAGGAAACACCAAAGGTGGCTTGGATTCTGGGTGGCATAAAACTACAGTAGCACATAACAGTCTCTGTTTTGTACAGAACAGCTAATTCTCCTATAAAATGAGACAACAGAGGGGCTACAAGCCATACAAGCTTGCTCTGTAATCAGAATAGGTTCTTTCTTTTGGCTTTATCATAATCCAGTACTTGAACAGACAATTTTATCAATGCAATAACCTTAAGAAAAGCAGAAGTCTCTTCTTTCTTTCATTACTGCATGCTCTCTGTATTGCTTACAACAACTGACAGCAGTTGCTGATCAGAAGAGCTAATTCTGTAGTCCCTGTGGAGCATTGGGAATGCCAAGGAATTCAGTATGTTGGCTTTTGAGTCAGCAGAGATTTATATACTGTGCTTAACTTTAGATAAGTAACATGTACATCTTGCAGGTTCAGTATCATAATTTCAGTGTAAACCTGACAGATACTTGCAGTTCCATTTAAAATCACAAGGGGATCATTTCCCCTTTGTGACTGAGTAAGCTGGTAGAATTTCAGATTGTGGCAATATTGGAAAGCAAGATGTTTTTTCATGTTTTCTGTCATTCCTCTTTCTTGACTGTAGAGCAGCAGTTGTTTGATATTAGAATAGAATTTGCCATTTCAATTAAGCAAGATGATTTATTTCTGAGTGGATTTATTATATGAGTTAAGTATTAAGTTTTGAGGCAGTGTTAATATCAGGAAAAAAATTCTGCAGATTTTCAGTCATATGCTCACTTGTTTCTATCTGTGATATGTCATTTAGTGATGGATGCCAGATCATGGTCAAATTAATATCAATTAAAAGTCATCACAAGTGTCCAGTTTCATAAACTTAGAGTCTGTGTTACCAAAAGAGATTAGTGAGCTTGGAGTTTTGTATATTCCAAATTTACCTGAGGCTAATATATGATGTACTCTATGACAGCAACAGGACATATATTAAAATATTCTCTTAAAACTGATGCTGCTGCTCAGCCATCCTCCCTTCCTCCCTGGTGGTGTCTGAAAGGATGCTGTCCCAGGTTGCAAGTACTTTCCACTCTCTATTGCTTTGAGCTGCCCACATAACTTCTCACTGACTATGACAGCTGTCACACTTGTATTGAAAAGAACCTAAGTTACTCTGCATAAAACAATATTTCACAAGCAGAAAGCAGTAGTAGGAATTGGCATGTGATTTTAAGAATGAAAATTGGGACTAATATGAAACTCTACCACTTGTGGCCCGTGTATTTCTTTCCTCAGATATCTCTCCCAAGTTTTCCTAAACTTCAAAACATGGGTTGAGTGAAGAGTTCAAGTAGCTCTCATTTTGTTCTCATTTGTTCAATGCATCATGAGATGCATTGTCTTACTGCTGTGCAGTCAGATCTTGGCATGATTCTTTCAATTTACCTCTGTGTTGGGTTATTAATGAGGATTTTTTCCTCCCTTAAGTTCCCTTTCATGTTTGGTGCAGGTACACAAGCATTCAAGACCCTTAACATTTTCCTGTGATGTCCCATTTAAATCAGGGAACACCACTCTAATGATTAAGGGGAGGGAACGTTAAAGCAGCGTGAGCTTATCTGAAATGAGTTCTTCTTTAGGTTTCAGTGACTACCTCCTGAAAAGTTGTTAGGGTGTTTTATCTGACTCTACATGCAGGATAACATGGCTCATTGATATTTTATCACAGAAGAAATGCATGCCTCCTATTGTGCCTCAGGAATAAGCAGGAATTGGTTATGCCTACCCTACTACTCTTTTCACCCCACTTTTGAACCTGAACGTGCTGTAGTGCTCAAAATGCTCTCACTGCACCAGGGTGGTGCTGAGAAAAGGCAGTTTTCTGTGTTTTTGCATCATCTTACAGCGTGTTAGCTGATGTGAGAGACCCCACAGGTGAGACAAATGCTAAGATTTTACTAATTTTGCATTATTCCCCTCTGATTGGCCAACACAGAGGATTATGCAGTAGCCAGATGCCCCATTGTATTCATATTCTCCGGTGGCAGAACACTGCAATGCTTTCCCATCATTTTTCAATTGCTCCTGATAAAGGTCCTGAACCCCCTGTANAAAGATTTTCTTTCATGTATCAGTTAAAACATAAAAAACTTTGGAGTTCATTTTAGTGGCACCAAGCAAAGCATGATTGCTATTTATAGGTATGTTTTACTTTTCCTTTTTTTTAATGTCTAATACAGGATCAGGCCCTGTTATTGTAACTTGCAGTACTGTTTTTGAGTCTGCATGGATAGTTTAGATGTTAAAAAAATGCAGTTAGACTCCCAATGAAGAATGTAAATTCCCTGACTTAATCTATTTAACAGCATAAAGATTAAAAGGTAATATCAGGGTCTTCATTCTATAGCTTGGTACAGGTGAGTTTCTTGTCACTTTTGCCTTTACATTAAAGTTAATCTACCTTTCCAATATTTACAGAATTTTTATTAGTTTTGATAACTGACATATATATGGTTTTCAGGCATTTGCTTCAAATCCACTTCTGCTTCACAAAGTAGTTACAATCACTCAGCCAAGTTCTACACTTGTTTACAGTGTCTAGTCTTTATGAGTTAAATGGACCTTTCATATCTGTTGTCTAGGTTTGTTTATAACAGAAGACACAGAATCTTCACATGAGGAAACATAGTAACTACTTTTGTTGTAAAATGGTTTGTTTCTGTTAGATCTACTGGCCAACTAAAGGCAATCAGTGTGAAATTTAACATAGGTATAGTATTTATGGGCCTAGCTTGGGAATTTGTTTCAGGTTCTTTTATTTTCTATTTAATAGCACCAGCTTGAAATTTTTCTTGGCTGAAAGTTTTCTTTGGCAGCTCAGGTTTCCGGTGTTGCCTGATTTTGTCAGCCTACGTGATCACAGAATCATGGAAAGGCCTGGGTGAAAAGGACCTTAAAGATCATCTCGTTCCAACCCCCTGCCATAAGCAGGGACACCTTCCACTAGACCAGGCTGCTCAGAGCCCCATCCAACTTGGCCTGAAATATTTCCAGGGATGGGGCATCCACAACTTCTCTGGGCAACCTGTGCCAGAGCCTCACCACCCTCACAGCAAAGATCTTTGTGTGCTTTGAATTACTGCTTATTGTTGTGCTTTGATTTTTAAATTGTTTTTACCTTTTGTTGCTTTGTTTTTTCCTTTTGGTTTTTTTTCTGGGGATTAGCTCTTCTTTATGAAAGAAACAAAAATTGACAGGAAGTGATCGAAATAAAACTTCACAGATAAAGCTTCAGAACACAATGCTGAATGTTTTTCCTTACTTGAAGTTCTGAGATAAGGTTCTTTTGTTTCGTTTTTTTTTTTCTTAATAAGAAGTTGTGGTAAAGAGGAAAATACTGGAAATTGGATCTTAATTTGTAAATTGTAGTCACATTGCCTACTCAGGTATTACT
>VZTZ01045157.1:70039-87557 GCA_013400955.1 Drymodes brunneopygia | reverse complement strand
TCGCACCGCCCCGGGACCGGCCCGCACCCATCCCCGAGCCCTCCCCGCCTCTGTCCCGCACCTGTCCCGTGTCCTTCTCGCACCGGGACCGGCCCACCCGCACTCCGCGGCATCCCCGCCCAGTCCCGCACCTGTCCCGTGTCCCAGCCGTGTCCTTCCCCCTCCGGAACCGGCCCACACCCATCCCTGCAGCCTCCCCGCCGCTGTTCCCCATCTGTCCCGTGTCCCATCTGCGTCCTGGGCTCGCAGCCGCACCGGGAACATCCCGCGCCCAGCGCTGAGCCCTCCCCTCCCCGTGCCCGCACCTCGCCCCACTCCCGCCGGACCCGCACCCGCCCCGTGTCCAACCCACACCTGACCCACACCTGACCCCAACCCCCGCCCTCCTGCCACCTATTTTTCAGTTTTCCACAAAGGGAAGCAGTGTCCAAGTGGTTCAACACCCCTTTCTGGAAGAAAAGTTGTTCAAAACAACGTTCCTGCCCCAAAGCTGGTTTCAGGATAGAGTTACAGAATACTGAGGTTGGGAAAGAACTCTGAACTTGCTGTGTCCAACCATTAACCCAACATGGCCAAATCCACTGCTCCGTGTCCCCAAGTGCCACATCTGCACGGCTTTTAAATCCCTCCAGGGGTGGGGACTCCACCACCGCCCTGGGCAGCTGTGCCAGGCCTGGGCAGCCTTTTCTGGGAAGAAATTTTTCCTGATATCCAAACTGAACCTCCACTGGTACAACTCGAGGCTGTTTTCTCTTCTCGTATCCCCTGGGAGAAGAGACAGACCCCACCTCTCTCCACGCTCCTCCCACGGAATTGTGCAGAGCCAGAAGATCCCTCCTGAGCCTCCTTTTCCCCAAATCCCTCACCCACTCCTGGTGCTCCAGACCCTTCCCCATCTCAACTGCCCTCCTTTGGGGTCACTCCAGCACCCCAATGCCCATGGACAACATCCAGTATGCTCCGTGGAACTCAGTTTCTCCTCCCTTGTGAAAAATCCTGAGATTTTAAACACCAGGAGTGCTCAATGCCCCCAGGACTGGGCTCTTGTGCTGCTTTACCAGCTCGGGGCCAAGAGTTCGTCTGCAGCCTGAATTGCCTGAGCTTAATGAGGTAGGACAGACGTTAGTCCTGGTGCTAAACTGCTGCAGGGGGGTGTTGGCTGTTGTTGAACAGCTGCTGGATCCTGCCCGACAGGGAAATCTATTTCCAGGTTGTTTTTGGAGGTTGTAAAGTTTGCAACTGTGCCGGGGGAACAGCAGAGCCACGGGGCCGTTCTGGATGGTTCGGAATGTTCAGTCACACAGAACAAGAGCCATAAACTGAGGGTCAGGTGCTGGCAGGGACAGGGGCACAGGGCACCCTCGGGGCAAGGGCTGCTCCGTGGGCACAGCCCATTAGCGATTGCCCTCTGGCCCGTGGAGCTGCCTGCAGCCAGACTGCTCAGAAACGGTGTAACCCCACAGAGAGGCCGGGCACGGGCAGGGGGAGGTTCTGGGAGAGAGCTGCAGGGAATGCAGGGCCTGGAATTACGAATGTTGGTGAAAATTCTGGATTTTTCTTACTCAAACACTTTTGAAAAAATCCTAACTTTCTGTTCCTCAGTGACGTGTAGGACCACGGGCTTGGCTCCAAGGTTGGCAAGGGCTGGGTTATTTCTGTTTACCAAGTGTCCCACCTGAATCCCTCTGCCAAGGGATTTCCATGGCAACATATTTGTTGGGGAAAATTCAGAATTTTTCTTGCTCAAATACTTTGTGAAAGAAGCAACTTTCTGATCCTCAGTAGCACCTGTAGCACCAAGGGGTCGTCTCTGAGGTTGGCAAGGACTGGGTTATTTCTATTTACCAAGTATCCCACCTGAATCCTTCTGCTGAGGGCTGAATATTTAAGATTTCCATGGCAACCTATTTGTTGGTGAAAATTCGGAATTTATCTTTTTCAAACACTTTTGAAAAAACCCCAACTTTCTGATGCTCAGTAGCACCTGCAGGACCAAGGGATCATCTCTTAGGTTGGCAAGGGCTGGGCCGTTTCTATTTACCAAGTATCCATCTGAATTCCCCTGCCAAGGGTTGAATATTTAGGATTTCCATGGCAATCTATTTGTTGGTCAAAACTCAGAATTTGTCTTATTCAAACACTTTGGAAAAAACCCCAACTTTCTGATGCTCAGTAGCACCTGTAGGACCACGGGGTCAGCTCTGAGGATGGTGAGGTCTGGGCTATTCCTATTTACCAAGTATCCATCTGAATCCCCCTGCTGAGGGTTGAATATTTAGGATTTCCTTGGCAATCTATTTCTGAGCCCCTCTTCCAGGCAGGCTGAGGGCTGGGCTGATCCAGGGGTGCTGGAGGTGTTTTTCTGAATTTATTCAGGCAATCACATTCTCCTTCCCAAGGCTAATGCCCATGAATACGGAGTGAGCCGAGCGAATTGCCAGGGATTCCATCCCCATGAACATGTAAAATGTTCCAGCCCTGGAGAGCAGCATTTAATTGATGAGTGGGATTATATTTACCCAGCAATTATAACCAAGTCAAGGCTGGCTTTCTGGGAAAGGCTGTTTGCTGCAATATCCTCGCTGCCTGGTTGTCCAGGAAAGCTTTTCCTTTATGGACAAGTTAAAAAAAACGAGCCCAGCTGCACCCAGCTCCTTTCACAGCCTGCAAATAGCCCACGAGGCCAACTCAGGAGCCACGCTGGGGTTGCCTTGGCTACATCCATTAATTTACTCCATTCTGCCTGGGATGCTGATTGTTTACCCGCTGAGGAATTAATAGCCAGCCCCTGCTATCCTCAGATGGCTGCTCGGGGCCGATGGAAAATGGATGAGGGCTCATTGTAAATCCCACATGAATCAATGGGCATCTCTGTCCCCGTTTCCTTCAGGGCTGGAATTAGCCAGCCCCGCTGCCACGGCCTGAAATATGAATTATTTGTCCTCAAGGCACCTCTGCAAGGCAAGGTAAAGCCTCTGACTCAGGTCAGGAATGGAAAGCTGGGGCCGGAAAGGCGACCTCAGAATCACCCAGCACTCCTGGCCCTCGCTGTCCTTTCAGTCTGGGTTTCTTTCCGCGGGTACTGGGATGTGGAGAGGGGAAAGGAGAGTGCCTGAGGTTTGTCCAGCTTGGAGCTGGAAACTGGGGGGTAATTCCACACCTTGTGCAGTCAGAGACACCAACAGCTGCGTTCAGATGCCTCTTCATGGGGCCCAGCTGGAATTGAGGAATGGAATGAAGTTCTGCTGATGGAAACAAGAGGGTGGTGAGGAGCTCAAAGCATCTCAAGGCAAGCAGAAATGTGCAGGAGATGCCCAGGGAGCCACAGCCTCAGCCAGGTTGCCAAAAGGGTTCTGCAGGTGTTTGTGGGGTTGGAGGGGATGGGTGTGGGTCAGTGGCCACTGCAGGGTGGGTTGAGGGATCCACACTCCCAAAGGATAAAAACTGGGGGTTGAAATGTGGGGTTTTTTCCCCATTTTCCCTTTGCAATACCTGTGGACCTTGGGGGCAAGAAGAGCTGTGGTCAGCAGCCAAACCCCAATGCCACACTCATCCTTCTTCATGGACAGACAGGCAGCCAGCACCAGGAATCCTGACATTCCCAAATATTCATCCTTCTCTTCAAGTCTGAACTCAGCATGGTTTAGGTCCATCTTAGTTGCTGCAGGAGGAGAATATCCCTACATGGCTTATCCAAGGATATCCCGTGCCAGAGACAGGAAAATCAACCTGGGTGTTTGAGTCTTTTACCACAAAAAGAGCTTTTTTTTTTCCCTCTCAGCCCAAGCTAAGTCCTGACATGGAAATTTTCTCCTCAGCTGACATTAGAATTAACTTGTTGACATCATTAGCAGAGCACATAATAGATAGCTGAACTGCCCTGATATTTATCTTTAGGCCAACAGCTCTTGAGACTCCAGAGGCAAATTAGAAAAAAACACAGACTCTTTATTAGCAGAACTCAATTTAACTGTATTCAAAGTTCATTAAGGAGTGAAAAAAATGACCTTTCTTAATGCACTCTCACTTTATAAAGTATGGAATAAGAATATTAGATTAGTTTGATGCTGGTTCCTATTAGGCACCACAGTAGATGAGAATGCACAAATTCCCTCCTTGAGTTTGTACTCTTGGATGTCAAATCAAAGCCCAGGTGCTCTCCACAACCCATTTCCTTTCCTCGGTGTTTTATGTTTCCTAGCCCTGTAATTCTCCCCAGGAAAGCAGCAGAAATCTGAATTTCTTACCCCCCTCCCTGCCCCTGCCCCAGCTCTGGTGGTTCAAGCAGCCAAGCACATGTTCTCACACTGTCTGCACCTCCTGCTCGCCAGGAGCGGGGATGTGGCGAGGAAAACCGTGGAGGAAAGGAAAGGAAATGACATTAAGCTTTTCCATCTGATAAATAAGGGCTCCATTCAGCTGCACTAATCCACATCCTCCCCCAGAGACCCAGTTAATGTAATACCTGAGGGCTCAGTGCATTTCAAATTATTTCCACGCTGGCCAGGCTGATTTCTTGGTGAATTATGGAAAAGCACTGGAGCCCTCGTGTCATTCCCAACACCCTGAGCACCCTCTCAGGTGTGCCAGAGGCTCTGGGACACCCCCAGGGCTTCTCTGTCCCCCAGACAGGGATTTTTGTGCTGATTTTCATGGGACCACCACCCTGTGTGCACTGAAGGTCCCACGTGCTGCTCTCCTCTGCTGGCACCTTCTCCCAGCCCAATCAAACATTCAGCACCTGCAGTTTTTATGGAATTAAAAGGGAGTTTGAGCTTGGAACGGGTGGAAATTTAGAGCAACAGCCTCAGCCAGGTTGTAAAAAGGGTTCTGCACGTGTTTGCTGGGGTTGGAGGGGATGGGTGTGGGTCAGTGGCCACTGTGGGGTGAATTGAGGGATCCAAACTCCCAAGGGATAAAATCTGGGAACTGAAATGTTTTTTTCCCCCTTTTTCCCTTTGCAATACACTGTCTGCTCAGCTGGACCTGCCCAAAAAGGCTGTGGAGACAAGAGGTGTTTGCAGGCATTGAGGGAGGGGTTTTCAAAGGAATCGGGGAACACAAATCCACTTGGAAATCAGTGGGGACACCAGTCTGACATGAAACATGGGATTTTATTTATTTATTTGGTTTAGTTCTATTGATCCACAACCCACTGAAACCACGGGAATCTCCTCATTGTCACAGAGGCATTTGGGATTAAGTTCCTACGTTATGAGACGTGTTCCTTCCTCTTTGGTTTTATTTTTTTTTCCTTTAGGGAGTGTAGCTACCAGAACATAACAACCCAAAGTTGGGTGCAGTTTTGCAACTTTTCTGATGCTGCAACGAGCTCTGCTCCCAGGGTTCATTATGGGGCTGTCCTGAAGCTTGCTGGTTGAACAGGAAAAACAAGAAATCTGTCCTCACCGCAGTGCTTAATTGAAGTGCATTTATTGACTGCTTTTAAGCTCTTGTAGCAACTGTGTTTGCTGAGAACTGAGGGCTCCTGGCTTTAACTCACCCTCAGCAGACTCAGCCTCGACACAAACGTGTCACACTCCAGGGCTGGGCTGGGGCTGGGCTGGAAGCTGCAGCTGGAGCTTGGAGATTCCTCTCTCCTTGTGATGCTGCTCAGCTTCTCTCCCTCTCCAGGAGTCCCATGTGGGGTGGAAATGCCAGAGGTAAAGCAAGAGCATCGTGCTGGGCAGGTTTTTGGTGGAATTTTGGTGCCTCGGTCAATAAAGAGAAAAAATCTCTTTGCTAAAATATCTTTAAGATTCTTCAAGCTGCAAATCTTTTGAAGGGCTTGGATCTCCAACCTCATAATGCTGAGAAGTGAGAAAAATCTAAATCAGTGCCCAAGGGAGCTGCAGCTGGATCTCTGCTGGCAAATCCACCTCTGATCCCGTGTGTGCTTAACGCTGCTGAATTCTCATCCCCATCCACCTGCACTGGAAATTCAGGCAGAAATGCAGCCTGTGACCGTGCTGTAACCTCAAGAACAGCTCCTCACTCCCCTCAGCAGGCAGAGGAGCCTCCAGCCATGATCCATCAGCACTGAACCTTGCCCAGTTTTGTCTGGACTGGGGAACTCGTTCCACAGGCAGGAAGGATTTCTGGGCTTTTTTTGTGTTATCTCCCTGTTGATCTTAAGAAGGGAATTGAGCACGACTGAGAACAGTTGCCTGATGAAAGAGGCTGGAGGGATGGAAATCAGTTGCCTGGAATAGATGGAATAGATGATGGAATAGATGGAATAGATGGAATAGGTGATGGAATAGATGGAATGGATGGTGGAATAGATGGAATAGATGGAATAGATGATGGAATAGATGGAATAGATGGTGGAATAGATGGAATAGATGGAATAGATGGAATAGGTGATGGAATAGATGGAATGGATGATGGAATAGATGGATGTGCCCTCCCCCTGGTGCAGGAGATAAAGCTGAGCTTGCAAGAAGTGCAACGAGATATTTTAGGATTTGATGTCCCACTGACCCGCTGATTTCATCTCTAATCCAGCTCCCTGTAAGGTTGAATTAAACCGGGGGTTTTTTTCCCCAAAGTTTTGGAGCCCTTTTGGCTTTGCAGACGCTGCTGCTGCTCAGTGACACAGGTAAAGGAAGTGTCTGAATTCTTATTGTCCCAAACCACAGGTAAAGGAAGCCTCTGAATTCTCATTGTCCCAACCCAGCCACAGATCTGACCCAGAGGAGATGGGGCGCCATTCAAGGAGCCTGGGATGCAAATTTATGCAGATGATGGTCATTAGCCTACTGTAGGTTTGTTTTTCTGCGTGCTGAGTAAGGAAGAGGCAGAGAACAGGCCTGGAAATTGCAGATTTGTGCCCAAACCGCCAACTTTAAAAAGCTTAAGAGAATGAAAGAGACCGGCTGTCAATTCTTCCGGAGATTGCAGGGCAGGGGGAGGGTGGGAGCTGCTCCATCACCGGCCCACAACCTCTTGGCTGCTCTTCCGTGGCATTTATTGGCAGAGACTCGTGGCAAAGCTCCATGGCCAGGAGGGCAGCAGCAATTAGGAGCAGGCAGAGTCGGTTTGACACAGCCCTAATTAAGAATTTATTGATAAACCCGGGGTAAAATCAGTGTCTGCATCTTGCTTCTAAGAACACTGTGGTGGAGCATTCCCGGGGATGTGTTCTGTCCACCTGGGAAGGCCTGTGCAAGTGGAAGCTTTTGACACTGACCTCGTTTTTGTGGTCACTGTGGCCTGTTCAAAACCTCCCCAGCTCTCTGGGATCCTCTCAGGTGATGGGGACAGAAGCTGAGCTCATCTCTGTGCAGCCAATTCAGAGCATGGAGTAAACCAGGAACATAAAACACCCTGCTGTGAGGGCAGCACGGAGTTCTGAGGGGGAAAATCAGGTTTTCAGACGTCTCTTGGTGACTTTATTACCCAGAGCAGTGCTGGGATGTGAGGATCAAATCAAGGCCCAAAGATATTTGTGCTGCCTGCTAAAAGCCCTTTCCACTTCTACAAGAGCCCTCTTGCACTAAAGGGGCTGTAATTACCTCTGGATCACTTATCAGGGATATGGGGAAGGTTTGGGGTCAAGTCAGCTCCTGGTGTAAATCCCTTTGGTTGCTCCACACTTACTGCAAAGCAGACCTTGAGCCTTTTGGAGAAAAACAACTGGAAAAGTGCTGGGGGCTCCCCAAAGCAGCAGTTTCCTCACCAGTTCCAATGTGCTGAAAGGACAGGATTTTCTGTGAACTTTTCCCAAACAGTCTTGCCTTTTTCTTTTTTTTTTTCTTTTTTTTTTTTCTTCCCTTCTCTTTGAGAGGGGGAGGAGTTGTGTCTAAAAAAACAAACCCAACCTGTCGTTCTCAGCGCTGCCAACCTGTCAGTCCAGCCATGCAAGAAGAGAGGGAGAGAGACAGAGGAAAAGAAAGGAGGGAGTGAAGCAGAGATTCTTCCAAACCTCAGCGGGACATTGAGGTAAAGCCCATTTCTCACTTCCTTAATTACTCCTTTCCCCGTGTTTGTGCACGCAAACAGAAATTCTGTCGCCTCAGAGAGCTTTAAACCAACTAAACACCCCGGGTGGGAATAAAGTGCTTATCTGTGAGCTGTTTAGCTGTGTAACCTGGCAGCTCGTCGGCTGTTGTTTGGAAACACGCTTGGTGCGGCTGCAATTCAGCGGAGTTCGCCTTCATTTGAATATTGAAGGAGGCAGAGCTTGTTCGAGCCCATGTTCAGGGAGGGTGTCGAGCTGTGTGATTGCAGGGCTGGAGCCAGGCTCTGATTGCGGCAGAGCAGGGTGAGAGCTTGTCAGGGAGGAGGGAAATCCTTGCGGAGCTGCCAAAAGCGGGGCTCTGACACCTTCTCCAGAGCACCTGGCACTGCCACTGCTGGGGATGGGCTGTGGGACCACCCTGAGCGTGGGGCTGAGCCACTTTGGCAGCTGCTGCAGGAGTTCTGCACCCTCTCCAAGCTGCCCTGGGGATTGCTGAGCCAGGAGGGCAGAGCAGCACAGGCACCGAGCAAACTGAGGGTGGCAGAGTGTGGGAAAGGGTGGTGGGAATGAGGCAGGAGGATCCCTCTGCCCCAGAGCCTGCTCAGGGTTTGTGGGGACAGCCTAAAGCTGGGCCAGGGGAAATTCAGGTTGGACATTAGGAGAAAGTTTTTTACTGAAAGGGTGGTAAAATACAGGAATTGTGTGCCCGGGGAGGCGATGGAGTCACCATCCCTGGATGGGTTTAACCAAAGCTTGGATGTGGCACTCGGCGCTGTGGTTTGGATGAGCTGTTAGGGCAGGGGTTGGACTCGAGGGTCTTGAAGGTCTCTTCCAACCCAGGGATTCTGTGATTCTGTGACTCTGGGATTCTGGGATTCTCTGATTCAGTGATTCAGTGACCCTGCGTGATTCAGCGATTCAGTGATCCTGTTTGATTCTGTGAATCTGTGATTCTGTTATTCTGGGATTCTCTGATTCAGTGATTCTGGGATTCTGTGATCCTGTGTAATTCTGTGAGCCTGTGATTCTGGGATTCTGTGATTCTTGGATTCAGTGAGTCTGTGATTGGATGAGTGTAGGCCAAGCAGCAAAGGCCTGAGGAACAGGATTGGACACAATTTGGAGGATCTGAGTGCAGGAGCACCTGTGTGACCCCACACCTGTGCCCAAATGTGTCTGTGCCAGGAGCCTGCTGAGAGGCTCTGCCCCTTCCTGTGCCATGAAAATCCACAAACAAAGGCGAGGAAGGAAGAATCCTGCTCATCCCCCTTAAGAAATCCTTCTGTTTCTGTATTTCTAAACCCTGAGCAAACACTTTGAGCTGTCCTGAAAACCCTGCAATCCCTTTCTGAGCAGGCTGGGGATGTGGGGAGGTGACCCAGGAGGCAGAGTGAGGGCAGGATTTCCTCTCCTTGTGGTCTCTTTGGGGTTTTCACTCCCTCAGCCAAGGTGAGGGTTACCTGTCTGGTAAAGCTCACCTGGCAGCCAGAACAAGCTGAAAGGAGGCAGAGAAAGACAACGCAGCTGTCACTGAGAGGCTTGGAATGCTTTGCCAGGGCTTTGGTTACACAATCCTGGCTCCTGCATCTTCCTCGTCGTCAGACTTCCTCAAATCCTTGTGCCTGTGCTGTGGATCAAAGCTCTTTTCCAGGCAGTGGCCACCAAAAACCTGGAAATCCAGAGGGGATCCAGGCTGTGAGGGGTGCTCTGGCCAGATAAAAACCTTTGCAAGGTCCTGGTGTTACATCATTTTCCTCTCTTCTGGGACTGTGCTCTCCTGGGAGCCCTGACTCATTGCCCGTGGGGATGGTGATACCGAGTGTGATTATAAACGTTTAATAAACAAAAACCCCATTCTTTTCTAGTGTTTTCTGTAGTATTGTTGTGAGCTCTCTTGCTAGAGCCAGAATGGAGAGGGAAGTGCTTTTTCGAGTGAATGTAGGAGGTGGAGAAGAGGAAGTGAATATTAAAATTTTGGTGGGGATAAACTTTTTTACTCCTAGTTACAGTAACAGAAATTAGTCACTGAATGAAGGAAAGGAGGAAAAATAACTTTAGTGATCTGCAAAGACTTCCCTGATGAACCCCAGAGACCTTTTGTTGCATCTTTTTGCTCTCTTCTCTTCTCTTCTCTTCTCTTCTCTTCTCTTCTCTTCTCTTCTCTTCTCTTCTCTTCTCTTCTCTTCTCTCTCCCCACGCCACACTCCACGATGTTCCTGGGCGTTTCTGAACCCCGAGCAGACATTCCGGGCACTCTCCTAATTCCTGCTCTGGGAAAGGTGCGAATGGATGAGATAACGAGATTGGTGCAGTTAAATCGGTCAGGGCTTGGGCAGTTGATCCATCACTGACAAAACCAGGGTTATTCCAGCACCTGATGGGTGGTTCGGCAGCGCTGAGCAAATGCCAGCTGATCAATCAGGGTTAACCAGCTGCAAACTCGCGAAATTCAGGTAACACCCAGGCAATTCGTATTTTGGATGGGCTTCATCAGTGCGGCAGCAGCTCCGTGCTGGAAGTGTCGGAAACGACAGCCGAGTCCTCCCCAGGATTTCTGTACCTGTCACTGCGGAGGCACGAGGAGCAGGGACTGATGGATCGGTCATTTGTTCGGGGAACTTCTCCTAAAGAAAGGAAATTCAGCAAAGGAACGCGTTACAGGCAAAAAAAGGTTGAAATCTGAGCCGCCCCTCGGAGGGTTCTGAACAGCTCGTGGAAAGGTCAGGGGAAAAACACTTCACACTCAGAAAATTTCTACCTTTCACCAGGACGCTGCTTCCTCACCTCAGCTTTAAAATTAACAGCTAGACACGGTTAAGGGTTTTTTTTTCGGTATTTAATAAGGATTTTTATGGTGCAACAATTCGTTGGAATACGCTGAAATGCACACCTATGGCAGATGGCATATATAATTTAATATATGTATATAAAATGATATATGCAAATTATAAATTATACATATGTGTAAATTATAAATTATAAATTGCAAATATTTTATGAGAGGTTTGAATGAACAGCGTGACATCTTTTCATCTTTAAGTATTTTCTCTTAGATGGGTTTAATCTGAGTCTATAGGATATGTTTTAGAGGGGGGGGTTGGTTTTTTAAGATAGTGTGAGCCTTTCTCCCTCACCTCAGCGCTCCCTGGCGTGGCTGAAATTCTGGAGATTGGCTGGTGCTCTGCCCTTATTTCTGTTATTAGTCACCTTTCTTGCCCAACATTCTCACCCTGAGCTTTTGGTGAGAAGATTTGGTAACAGAACGCCCCTTTCCAGAAATCCATTGTGCAATTAAGCAGCAACGTGATAAAGACAGATGAGCCCAACAAGCAAATACCACCTCACATTTCTGCCTGCTTTTAAACCTGGAGAAGGGCTTGAATTGATTCTTCATCTTCTCATCTTCTGCTGTAAAAGAGGACTCGTCTGTCCTGTCTGGCAGGAGGCAAAGCTGCAATTCAAGAAGTGGCCGTGCTGCATTTCACAAGGAACTCTTCGTTTCTTGTGTTCTTCCAGTCATGATTCCATCACTGCTTCCTCTTTTTAAAGAAGCTAAATTCGTGTTCTGAGGGTGCAGACAGGGGAGGATCATCTTCAACTCCNCAGGGAGTGATGGAGTGGTCATTTGTTCGGGGAACTTCTCCCTAAAGAAGGAAAATTCAGCAAAGGACGCGTTACAAGGCAAAAAAAGGTTGAAATCTGAGCCGCCCCTCGGAGGGTTCTGAACAGCTCGTGGAAAGGTCAGGGGAAAAACACTTCACACTCAGAAAATTTCTACCTTTCACCAGGACGCTGCTTCCTCACCTCAGCTTTAAAATTAACAGCTAGACACGGTTAAGGGTTTTTTTTTCGGTATTTAATAAGGATTTTTATGGTGCAGCAATTCGTTGGAATACGCTGAAATGCACACCTATGGCAGATGGCATATATAATTTAATATATGTATATAAAATGATATATGCAAATTATAAATTATACATATGTGTAAATTATAAATTATAAATTGCAAATATTTTATGAGAGGTTTGAATGAACAGCGTGACATCTTTTCATCTTTAAGTATTTTCTCTTAGATGGGTTTAATCTGAGTCTATAGGATATGTTTTAGAGGGGGGGTTGGTTTTTTAAGATAGTGTGAGCCTTTCTCCCTCACCTCAGCGCTCCCTGGCGTGGCTGAAATTCTGGAGATTGGCTGGTGCTCTGCCCTTATTTCTGTTATTAGTCACCTTTCTTGCCCAACATTCTCACCCTGAGCTTTTGGTGAGAAGATTTGGTAACAGAACGCCCCTTTCCAGAAATCCATTGTGCAATTAAGCAGCAACGTGATAAAGACAGATGAGCCCAACAAGCAAATACCACCTCACATTTCTGCCTGCTTTTAAACCTGGAGAAGGGCTTGAATTGATTCTTCATCTTCTCATCTTCTGCTGTAAAAGAGGACTCGTCTGTCCTGTCTGGCAGGAGGCAAAGCTGCAATTCAAGAAGTGGCCGTGCTGCATTTCACAAGGAACTCTTCGTTTCTTGTGTTCTTCCAGTCATGATTCCATCACTGCTTCCTCTTTTTAAAGAAGCTAAATTCGTGTTCTGAGGGTGCAGACAGGGGAGGATCATCTTCAACTCCTCAACTGCTCTTTGTGGTGACACAGTGGGGTGGGGAATTGGGAGAGTTGGACAGGGTTCCAGCCCTGAATTTCCTGTGGAAGGGTTCAGCAGAGGAACCATTGAATTTTGGGGTTCTTTTTGCTGTCATGGTACAGGAGAGTGGGTGAACACCTCCCTGAGAAGGTCTAAGGACTGACATTTGATAAAAATCAACAGTCTGGCAAACAAACTGAAAAAAAAAGGGCAATTTTGGTGAACAACCATTTTTTCAGACAAGTTTTCCTCAAGGGAAAACCAAGACAGGGGATAAAGAGCTGTGTGGAAAGACTCACCTGGATAAAAGAGTAAAACCAGCTGGAAAATTTCCATGTTTAATAAAGGCATTTCCATGTTTAATAAAGGCATTTCCATTCCTAAGACAACTTCCCAAAGCATCTCCAGTTCTGTTTAAAATGTTCTCTCTCAAGCTGGTTTCAAACTGGCACCGAATTTTGTGCCCATCAGCACTGGGGCACTGGTTTGGAGTGGCAGGACCAGCAGCACCTGGCCCTGCTCACGCCTGATTTTGCAGAGTTGATTTTTGATGGCCAAGTGGCCCCTTTTGCTCTCCAGGAAATGCTGATCCCCAGCAGCCCTGGGACAAAGAGCAATTTTCTACCTGGCTTGGTCCCACTCAGAGATAGATTGAGACAAATCTGATATTCACTTAATGAAAGCAGAGGCCATAAAGCACAGGCCACTTTCCACCAGAAATCTCAACGGGGAAATTCAAATATTTCCATTTCCACTCACAAGCCTTCACCAGCTGTTTGACTATTCATGAAAATCCTTTCAGTTTTCCACAACTGAGTGAAGACTCTTTCCAGGAGCGGCCTGTGGTGAGATTTCCAGTGCACTCTTGCTCTGGATAGACTAAGAGGATTTATCTTTTCATGGTATTTTGTCACCACAACCAGTTATTTCACAAAGAAAGGAAGCAACTGGTGCCTCATGCAAAAAACCCTGAGTAACCCTCAGGCAGCTCCTGTGAATTTCTGTTATTCCAGTCTTGGAAAGGTTTATTTGTACTTTTTCATCGGGAATAAGTAATTAGTGCTTTTCTTTATCTCCAGTCTGTTCAGAGGGAGTTCAGTGATTGGTGAGGCAGTTTTGGATGGAGGTGCAGTTGCCCTGGCAACAATCGGGAGTGAAATCAGAACCTTTTGAGCAGCCAGTGGAATGTGGTTCCACTTGGATGACAGTGGGTCAGAGCATTTTTAATGGGCAGAATGCAATCCAGCACAAAAGGATTTATTGCCACTGTGACATCAGACCCACACCGGCCCTGCAAATTCTTCAGCTTGTCACAGACCCCGGCTGAAATCTGCTCCGTGGAAAAAACTTGGGATGTGCTGTCAATAACTTTATTTTCCAAATCAGCCAGAGCCCGTATGTCCCAGGGGGGTGGGAGGGAAATCTTCCAAGCCAGTGAAATCCAAGCTCCCTGCACAGAACCCCAATCCAGTGGTGGTTCTGGAGACCAGGAATGGCTCTGAGAGCTCAAATCTCCTTTCTGCAGGGTGCTGACTGTGCTGGCCCAAATCTGCTGGACAACTTCCGCCCTTGCTTTATTTTAACACCACCAAAACAATTCCCAGCGATTTCCAGGCTGGTAATTCAGGCTCTTAAAGCTGATTGCCTTTGCTGACAGACAAGAGCTTGCAGGAACAAGGCCTAAAGCAACACTGGAAGAAAAGGTTCCCTGTTCAGGGTGGAGGGGCAATATTTCATCCCTCCTGCCTGGACATTTTCCCAGCTCCTGCACTAAGGATCCTTTTATTCTGGAAGCTCCCAGAGTTCTGTCTGAATGGATACAATACCCAGGGTCAGGACAGGCGAATGTGCTGCCTGCAGCTTTAAGGAAATGCAGGTTAAAGTGCCAAAATCTGAATTCTCTTCCCTGAAGCAATAACACAGAAAATTCGGCATCCCTTGGGATGTCCCTACAGACCTCTGCCACACATGGAAATCCAGAGTCACCTGTTTAGGTGACATCAGAAATGGCCCTTAGCTCTCATCTCAAGTAGGTGGCCCTTGACCCTTTTGGATTCCTTTGGAATCAATGGAGGTCGCTCCCATTCATTTTTTAATTTGAAAAGCAGATTTTTTTTTCTCTCAGCCACACGCCTGGTACCCTGCACATCCTCCCATTGTTGATAGGAGGCTTTGACAACAATAAAGCCCCGAGCTGGTGAGCTGTTCCTCTCCTTGGAATTAATCCTGGAGAACAATCGAGCCAGACAATGACACAACCTGATCCTTGTCTTCCTCGATGGGAAATGGGCTCAGAGCTTTGCATCCATAAACTCTGAGGAGTGACCTCAGAGCCAGTTTGACACGGCAGAACAAAGAGATCTCCGAGCCTGATTGGAAAAACATCCCCAGAGCAAATCATTGGCATAAGATCATAATTATCATAATTATCATAATTATCAACACACGTCACGGTGTGGCTGGAGCCCCTGGCAGCTCCTGCAGACACAGGAACAGTCCTGGGTGACTGCAGGGCTTTGGCAGCAGAGGGGACATCGCTCCATCCCTGCAGGCTCTGGTGCCTCAGGGTTTCAGCTTTTATATTTCCATCTATTTGTAACCCTGCAGTTCTTTAGTGTAGAACTCTGAACTCCATCTCCAGTGGCAGCTGCTGCTCTCCCATTTGGGGCAGACACAACAATTCCTCTCCAGGCCTGGCAGTCAAGGACACCTGAGTGTCCCAGGCCCTGAGAGATGGGAACAAAAGTGAGTTGGGGGGAGCAAACTTGGGGTAAATGACTTCATTAGCTGAAGCTGTAATTGGGAGATTCACCCCCAATATGCAAATGGACCAAACTTATAAAAGTGTGAAATCCCGTGACCTGTTGTCCATTTTTGGGTGGATTTTATCTGCCCTAAATGCACCTGAAGGCCCTTCAATAAATAAGACAGATTTTTATTCCCTTAATTGTGTCTGGCCTCCCTTTTTAGGCAGCCCCAAAAGGCATCAGGTCACCCTTGGATGTTTGGGGCCATTATTGCTCTGACTGGCTTGGGCTGGAGGCTCATCCTCGGAGATATTTGGGGCCATTATTGCTCTCAGATCTCCTTCCCTTTGCTCCAGCACTCCTGGCATCCTGCCAGCACCTCTGAGCTCTTTTTTTCGTTCTCCTTAATCCAAGTTTTCCCTCCCGTTCTCCTTAATCCGTGTTTTCCCTCCGAGCTCGATCAGCCTCATGGTTGTTCCCAAATTAAGACACCTGAGTGATGTTTTCAGGTTGTTCTCTTTTTTTTCCTGTGGGAAACCCCACTTTGTGTCCTTCACAGAGTTCACTTCCCGAAGATCCCCTCACCCCGAGTGATGGAGCCCAGCACCCCACGGAATGTTCCAGAGCAGGAACGCCACCAGCCCGAGCTCGGGACTGAGCCTTGGGACTGATTTGGGGTTTCCTTATCATCTCAGGATTTGTGTGAATTTGGAAGGACTCTGATGCTGTAATTCCATTTTATTCAGTGAAAACAGGAGTGAAAACAACCCAGGGAAAATATAGGATACAATATAGGACAAATCTCCTGCTGAGGCTGCGTAAATCACGCCTGAATTTAATTTAATTTTGATGGCCAATCATTTATCCCAACTACTCTGAAGTGGACCAGGGGACAGTGGCAGCAAACTCCAAACCAGAGGGTGAAATACTCTTTAGCCATGCTCTTGTCTCTGGTGACAGTACCCCTGTAAAGTTAAGGTGTAATAAATGAAAAAGACATTTATTTCACAGGCGCGCAGCCCCTGCGAGGCCAAACAGCAAAGTTGTCTCTCCAAACAATCTTTGGGAATTGCTTTGGCAATAAAACCAACCCTGCTGCAGTTTAGAGATCTTTTATTTTGTGTGTGTGTGTGTGTGTGGAGTGTTGACACTCGCAATGTAGCAGGTTTTTATTTGCTGTGTTTTTGTTAACACGGGCTCTGATAAGATCTGCTCACACTGCAGAGGTGAAAGGGGCAAAGCTCGGCTTGGCTGAGCAGCCTTGTGGCAAACAGCTCGGGATTGTCTGAAATTCCCACTGAAAAAAAAGCTCCTTCACTCAGCAGGAGTGAGGGGGGAAAATCTTCCACACAAAGGGCGACCAAAGAATCCCAAATCCCGGGCCTTGAAGGGGACAAAACAGCCTCGGTGCAAGGCACAGGCAGGCAAAAATCCTTTTTAAAAAAACCTCTAAATTCCAATTTTTTATTACAGGCAACTTCTAGATACACACTTATTTTTTACTTTTTTAATATAAATGTTGCCATTTTTGGAAACAGATTGATATTTTGGACAAAAAAAATTAATATATTAACTGTCCACAGGAATATTGGAATATCCCTGGATAAGGGCCACAGTAATATTGGAATATCCCTGGATAAGTGGCACAGGAATATTGGAACATGCCTGAGTAAGGGACACAGGAATATTGGAATATCCCAGGATAAAGGGCACAGGAATATTGGAATATTCCTGAATAAGGGGCACAGGAATATTGGAATATCCCAGGGTAAGTGCCACAGGAATATTGGAATGTCCCTGGATAAAGGACACAGGAATATCAGAATACCCCTGAATGAGGATCACAGGAATATTGGAACATTCCTGAATAAGGGACACAGGAATATCAGAATATGCCTGGATAAGGGGCACAGGAATATCCCTGGATAAGTGGTACAGGAATACTGGAATATTCCTGAATGAGGAGCACAGGAATATTGGAATGTCCCTGGATAAGGGCCACAGGAATATTGGAATATTCAGGATAAGGGGCACAGGAATATCAGAATATCCCAGGATAAGGGACACAGGAATACTGGAATACCCAGGATAAGGGGAACAGGAATATTGAAATATCCAGGATAAGAGACACAGGAATATCAGAATATCCAGGATAAGGAACACAGGAATATCA
>VZTZ01045157.1:31334-69454 GCA_013400955.1 Drymodes brunneopygia | reverse complement strand
GAATACCCAGGATAAGGGGAACAGGAATACTGGAATACCCAGGATAAGGGGCACAGGAATATTGGAATACCCAGGATAAGGGGCACAGGAATACTGGAATACCCAGGATAAGGGGCACAGGAATACTGGAATACCCAGGATAAGGGGCACAGGAATACTGGAATGCCCCTGGATCAGGCCCCAGCTGGCAGCACAGTGGCTGCAGGCTGTGCTGTCCCAGGCCTTTCCTGCTCCCTGCTCTGCAGCAAACAGGAAGGAGAGGAGCTCAGTGCCTGCTCAGGAAGCGGAGCTGCGCTGGGTGACGTAAGGGAAGCTGTTCCTGAGGCTGGAGAACCCTTTTGGAATATTATCAGCTCCTGCCCGCCCCCAGATCCCCAGATTGTTAATAACTCCTGTGTTTTGGGAAGGGACAGGACAGCAAATCCCGGGGCTGAGGGTGTTGGCTGCGTGAAATGAGTGCTCAGCACTCTCTGATCTCACTCTGTCACTGTTCCTGCCCTGCCCCTCACCTGCTGCTGGATTCATTAATTCATTAATTACATCACGGCTATTCAGAGCTGCCACAAACTGTTCCGCTGCTCCTGGCCAGCAAGGGCTGGGGGAAGAGTTCCTCGAGGAATTTTGCTGTGGCTCTGAAGGCTGAGGGAGATCCGTGAGGTGCAGCGAGGGGTGGGATCTGCAGAAGGACGGGAATGGAGCTTCCCTGGGCATCAGGGCAGACAGGGGAGGAGGAAATGCTAATTAGTGCTGGCTCTGGTATTTGATTGCCTCACAGCTAATCTGCATTAAAGCCCAGGGCCCTGCTGAGTTAAGGAATGGGTTGGTTACTGATCTCCAAAGGGAGAAGCCTGGATAGAAAGTGTATTTTTTCAGCACACATCCCTGTGTGCTGCCCCATCCCTGAAGTGTCCAAGGCCAGGTTGGAAGTGGTTTGGAGCATCCTGGTCCAGTGGAAGGTGCCCTGCCCATGGCAGGGGATTGGATGAGGATGATTTTTAAGGCTCTTTCCAACCCAAACCATTCCATGATGTTCAGCTCTAGGATGTGCTCCATTTGTAACAGCTTTAAAAATTGAAACTGCAGCAGCTTGAGGAGAAATGGAGACTCTTAGGTACTGTCAAGTACCCTTGGACTACTGCTCGACAAATGGCTTTCAGCTGATGGGGAGGGAACCAGGAGGAGGAATTTCCAGGCAGGAGGGGAAATTTCCAGTCTGGAGGAGGAATTTGCAGTCTGGAGGAGGAATTTGCAGTCTGGAGGAGGGGATGGCAGTGGCCCTGGGGGGATCCAGCTGCCCCATTCCAGTGTGGGATGCAGGGCAGGGTCACCTCTGAGGCTTGGCCCAGGTGTTCCTGGTCACTCTGTTTCCCTGCTGGACCATCCCAGTTCAGCCCCAGTCCAGGTTCAGCTGTACTGGGACAGCCTGGGGGCCCTGCACCCACCCAGCACCCACGAGGGGAGGCTGAGCTGGGATTTCTGTGCCCAGACCCTGCTGGGTCCAGCCCCTCCATGCAGGAGCTGCTGGGAGCTGAGGGTTAAGGGAGGAAGAGCCTCCCCAGAGGGAACAGTTTTGGGTTTCTCCCCTGCCAGGGTGTCTGGGACAAGGAATGGCAGCGAGGCCCCAAATCCAGAGCCTCGAGCTGCCAGCACTTTCCATTTCTCCTGGGATTTCAGTGTTTCCACTGCTGGCTCCTGCCTGAAGCCATGCAGTGCCTGCAGTGCAAATAAATTAAAATAGAAATTCACAGCTTTCTACGGATTTTGGGAATTGCTCTGAGTGGGAAGCAGCTCCCTTTGAACCGTGGCTCCCAAATGGACAACCAGCCTTCACCGAGGAGCAGCTCCCAGGCTGTCTTCTCCCACTTCGAGGGGCCAAACTTCTTTACTTTTTGTTTTTATTTTTTTATTGGTTTTGTTGCAGGCAGGTCTGGTTTCACTTAGATGAATTCAATGTCAGTATCTCTGGTGCTGTGAGTTGTTCCAGGGGGGATCACGGCACCCTTGTGTGACTCGAGAGCCTCTGCAGAGCTCTGCTGCTCTTTGTGTCTATGGCTGCTCTTCAAAATGCTCAATAAACACTTTGATATTGATAATTTAGGTCTCTGTCTAAATGGAGGCATTGAGGAAGGAGTGTAAGAAATAAATAACCTTTTGCTCTGAGTTTGGTGCATTAGGATCAGAATGGTTTGGTTTGGAAGGGTCCTTAAAGATCTTCCAGTGTTTTCTTTAATTTCTTTTAATTTTTATGTAAAAGTATCTATACATAAATATAAAAAATATTTAATGTTTATATATAAAGATAAAAATATATATGTTTTTAATATTTTTGTTTGGTTGGTTTTTGGTGGGCTTTTTGCTTGTTTGGGTTTTTTGGGTTTTTTTGGTGGTTTTTTTTTTTTTGTTTGTTTGTTTGTTTCTTTTACCTGAGATCTTTTCTTCTGCTGCTGAAAGGGTTTTGTGCATGAATGCTGGAGGGGACAGGTGCCACCTGCCAGGTGATGTCAGCAGAGCTGGGTGCTGCAGGCTGCTGGAGCCCTTGGTGACCCTCAGCACTCACTTGGCTCAGCTCAGGGGATGGGAAAGACAAAATTTTTGCTTTCAAGGGGAAAGTTGAGCCTTTAAAATCTTCACTCTGGTGGTCACTGTGGATGTGAGAAAGGTCTGTGGTTGAAGCTGCCATTGGGATGTGCTCCATCCATCTGTAAGGCAGCACAGCTGGAGTGCTGCTGGCCATGCTCTGCCATGGAACCTCTCTCCTAAATCCCTGCTCTGGGTTCACTTTAGGGGATTTTGTGTTCCCTTTCCCCTCACAGAGATGCCTTCAGTGACCTGTGGGGATCTGAGCTGGCAGACATTAAATATGTTGGCTTAAACTGGCAGAGAGGAGGGTTAGGTGAGATATTTTAGGATATNAGTTCAGCCCCAGTCCAGGTTCAGCTGTACTGGGACAGCCTGGGGGCCCTGCACCCACCCAGCACCCACGAGGGGAGGCTGAGCTGGGATTTCTGTGCCCAGACCCTGCTGGGTCCAGCCCCCTCCATGCAGGAGCTGCTGGGAGCTGAGGGTTAAGGGAGGAAGAGCCTCCCCAGAGGGAACAGTTTTGGGTTTCTCCCCTGCCAGGGTGTCTGGGACAAGGAATGGCAGCGAGGCCCCAAATCCAGAGCCTCGAGCTGCCAGCACTTTCCATTTCTCCTGGGATTTCAGTGTTTCCACTGCTGGCTCCTGCCTGAAGCCATGCAGTGCCTGCAGTGCAAATAAATTAAAATAGAAATTCACAGCTTTCTACGGATTTTTGGGAATTGCTCTGAGTGGGAAGCAGCTCCCTTTGAACCGTGGCTCCCAAATGGACAACCAGCCTTCACCGAGGAGCAGCTCCCAGGCTGTCTTCTCCCACTTCGAGGGGCCAAACTTCTTTACTTTTTGTTTTTATTTTTTTATTGGTTTTGTTGCAGGCAGGTCTGGTTTCACTTAGATGAATTCAATGTCAGTATCTCTGGTGCTGTGAGTTGTTCCAGGGGGGATCACGGCACCCTTGTGTGACTCGAGAGCCTCTGCAGAGCTCTGCTGCTCTTTGTGTCTATGGCTGCTCTTCAAAATGCTCAATAAACACTTTGATATTGATAATTTAGGTCTCTGTCTAAATGGAGGCATTGAGGAAGGAGTGTAAGAAATAAATAACCTTTTGCTCTGAGTTTGGTGCATTAGGNCTGGAGTGCTGCTGGCCATGCTCTGCCATGGAACCTCTCTCCTAAATCCCTGCTCTGGGTTCACTTTAGGGGATTTTGTGTTCCCTTTCCCCTCACAGAGATGCCTTTAGTGACCTGTGGGGATCTGAGCTGGCAGACATTAAATATGTTGGCTTAAACTGGCAGAGAGGAGGGTTAGGTGAGATATTTTAGGATATTTTTAGGAATAAATTCTTCCCTGAGAGGGTGGTGAAACACTGGAAAGGAATTCCCAAAGAAGCCCTGGCTGCTCCTGGATGACAGAATTGTCCAGGGCCAGGCTGAACGGGGTTTGGAGCACCCTGGGATGGTGGAAGGACAGATCAGCAGCAAAAAGATTGGCTGTAAGAACTCCCTTTGCCACAAAAACGGTGAAAGGAAGGAAGGGAAGAAAGAAGGAAGAGCCTTAATGCTGTCCTGCAATAGATTTATTTAGGTTTTGTGGGTGGTGGATTTTTATTTTTTTTAATGAACAAGTGCTGGAGCCAATGCCAAAGCAGCTCCGAAGGTTCGGACTTGTCCCATTTCTGGTGTGGGAGCTGAAACCCTTCCAGGCTTACACAACAGTGACTAAAACTGGAAACCTTTCAGATCATTTCCAAAACGAAGCAGGGAACTGAGGTGGCTGCAGAGAGACAGGAGACACCACTTCCACCTGTGGGGGTGAGAGAGAGCACCCGGGTTCATTTGGAGGTTTGGGGTTGTTTTCTTTTTGATTCGATCTCAGAGCAGAATTCTCCTGGAGCCCAGATCTTCACATTGTTCTGCTTAATGTTTTACAAACAGGCTGTCGACTGAAGTTGTCACCGAACAAAAATTCACCCCTATTGTTTACACAATGGGAAAAGGGAGTCATAAAAGGGGTGTAGCAGCAATTTGTTAGGTATTAGGTTACGGTGCAAGAGGGATTATCCTCACAAAACGCTGAGCCCTGAACTCCAAATATCGGGATTAAATTGGCAATTACATCCAGTGAAAGTCTTTGAAAGGCTCAGCTCGATGCTCAAGGCTTGGAAGCGACTGCTCTGGGCGAGCTGACAGTCAGGAGTTGTTCTGGCACAGCTGCTCTGCTCAGGAGGAGCTACATAAAAATATAAATATGATAAGAAAACCTGCTCCTGTTGGTGTTTGCTTTGTGGCAGCTCTTCAACGGGTGAATGTAGGGGCTGGGTTTGCTCCTGGCTCTGCCGCTGCAATCCTTTGTGACCTCTGAAATACAGGAATTTCCTCCTGTAGCTGATTGGGGTGACGTTTTTAAACAATACCAGTTTGGGTGTTCAGTGTTCAGCCCCTGAACACAGATCCCTGGAGCAGCTCTGTATCCCCCTGAGCACCTCAGGATCCAACACAGTGAAATCCTGGCCTTGCCTTAGATAATTCAGAATTATTCTGATTCCTGAACTCCGATAATTTATTCTTTAGAACAACTTTCTGCCCTTTACCTTAAAGAAATCTTTGAAATTTCTCTGTTTCTGCCTTCCTGCCACCTCGCCTGGCTTTGCTGCTCCATTTTTATCTCTGACAAACTTTCATTTGGAAGGGGAAAATACATTTATAAGAACAGAGAGCAAAAATACCACGAACTTCAGCAGTGCTGCAATGCAAGGGGAGGCTCACGATGTGCACAAACATGCCCAGAAATCCAGGAAAAAACCCACAGAAAGCAAAAGCAAGGCAGAAAAGGGGGAGGGTTCTTGTGTCAGTGTTTGAGGAAGGTGAAAACGCTTCCTGGCAACATCTGAGAGTCATTTCCAACAACAGATCCTTGAGCTTTAGTGAGTAGAGAATGCTTTTAAATCCTCCCCCGCCCCCTTTGCTAATCTTTCCCAGGTAACAGGAGCTCTCATGGAACCGTGGGGCTTTCTTAGGGATGTGTCAAATATTTCCAGTTTGGAAAATCGGGTTTTTGAAATGACCCTGAGGTTGAAGTTCATCAGTCTGGCCGGGACTCTGTGGTGTTTGGTTATAATTTGGAAATAATCAGAGTTTTCAGAGTGTTCTGCAGGAGTCAGAAGTGCCTCAGCAAAGGGAGGGAGGAACATTTGGGTTCCCAAACTCCCTGTCCCCGTCTGGAACAGGGAAATCACGAGTCTGTTCCATGCTGTCCCCAGGAGTGAGGGACAGATCCTAACCCTGATAATCCAGGAACTCTGACGGGTGGGTCTTTGGACCTGAATGTTCTGAGCAACATCAGTGGCAGAGAGTTATTAATTGTGATGCATGGTCATTAATTAACGTGGTTATTATTGCACTCGAGAGACTTGAAGAGGTGGCCTTGAAAAGTGCAGGTTTGGTTTATCTTTAAGCACACCCCAAATGCTGAGTGACATTTTGTGATGCTTTGGAATGGTTGAAGAGGTTATTTCCAAAGATTTTAGGTCACCTGGGGCAATCCTCACTCTGAAATTTGGCATTTTAGGTTACCTGGGACAGTCTCCACTGTCCAGTTTGGGATTTTAGGTCACCTGGGACAGTCTCCACTGTGAAATTTGGGATTTTAGGTCACCTGGGGCAGTCTCCACTATGATATTTGGGGTTTTAGGTCACCTGGGGCAGTCCTCACTGTGCAGTTTGGGGTTTTAGGGGCAGTCTCCACTGGGCAATGCCAAATGCCTCTGAGAAATCCAATTTTTAGCATGACCAAGAAAGCTCAGCTGANATTTGGGGTTTTAGGTCACCTGGGGCAGTCCCCAGTGTGAAATTTGGGATTTTAGGTCACCTGGGGCAGTCCTCACTGTGCAGTTTGGGGTTTTAGGGGCAGTCTCCACTGGGCAATGCCAAATGCCTCTGAGAAATCCAATTTTTAGCATGACCAAGAAAGCTCAGCTGAGGTCCTGGGAGCAATCCTTGCTCTGCACTGGCTCCTTTTTGCTCCATCCAGCTGCAGGGCTGGATGTTTGGGTTTGGTTTAGGGAGCCCTGCATCACGTTCCCTTTCTTATTGCAGACAGACTTTGGATTGTTCTGGAAAATCCCAACCTGTTCCGTGGCTTCTCACACCAGCCAAAAACTCATCTCAGACATCCACGGGAGCGTTTCTATGATTACAGCCTAGGAGAGACCCTGTGTAGAGGCAGAGTTCCCAAAACAAGTCACCTCCACATCAAAGTTGTCCCTTGGTTGTGGCAGATGACCAGAAAATCAGAGTGGCCTTCACCCCATTGCTGTGTGTGTCACCCTTCAAGGTTCTTCCCACCAAAATGCCAACGTGGTGCCAGCAAAACACAACTTTGGAAATGGGGAGATTTTCTGGTGGCGACAGCAGAGAGTGGGATCCACTCAGGAGCCTTGAATTCAGGGAGTGGAGTCCCTTTTGGAGCCCTGGGATGTTTGGGAGTATTTCTGAGGAGCTCTGGTTTGAAGCATTCAATCAGAAAAGCAGTAGAATCATGGAATATTGAGTTGGGAGGGATGAAGGATCATCCAGTCCAACTCCTGGCCTTGACACCCCAACAATCCCAGCCTGGGCATCCCTGGCAGCGCTGTCCAAACGCTCCTGGAGCTCTGGCAGCCTTGGGAATGTCACCATTCCCTGGGGAGCCTGGGCAGTGCCCAGCACCCTCTGGAGGAAAACCTTTCCCTAAAATCCATCCCAATCCCCCTGACAAAGTTCCAGCATCCCCTGGGTCCTGTCCCTGTCACAGAGATCAGAGCTGCCCCTCACGACAAAACCCCACAAATGTTTTTATTTAAGATTATATTGGCTCCTGATCACAACCCGCTTCATTTTCACACCTTGAATTATGAGGCCCTTTAAACAAAACCAACAACCAACCCTCAACACTTCCCAGTTTTTGTTTGTTGTTAAATATGACTTCGAAAATGTTGGGTCAAGCACCTTCAATAGGGCCCGGCTGCAGTGTTTGTTTAAAACTCTGAGTAAAGCAAGTCATATGAATGTTTCCAAAGACCCCATTCCAAGAAGTATTTTTGGAAACATTAATGTTGTGTTTTTTAATGAAGGCCACATTCTGAGGCTACGACACCATATGTCACATTCATTTCTGGGCTGGAAAAAAAAAAAGAAAAAGGAAAAAAAAAAAAGAGGAAAAAAAAAAAGAAATGGAAACTATGTTTGGCTTTTAAGTGTTTTTGGATGGATGTCTCTGCATGCTTGTCATTGTTCCTTGGATGAGGGGAGAGTTCTTGGGCTGTTAATCCAGTCCATCCAATATATTTTACACTCCATGGGCCTGACTCTCCTCTGCCTGGAAGTGTGTGCAGTCATTTCTGCTCAGGCAAAGGGAGTGAAGACCTGAGGGAAAAAAAATCCCCCTAGGAAAGTTGGTTTTTCTGAAATTCACTTTCCTTAAATTCATTTTCCATGGATTTTTTGGCTCTGTTGAAACCCTACATCCGAACTCCGAAACCAGTTTAAAAATGGGAAAAGAGCTTGTCATTTTTCCATCAAAAACTTGCGATTTCTGGAAAAATAATGACAGGTTTCCCACAAAAAATATTAGGGTTTTTTTTTCCTTTAGGAATATCAGTTAGAAGCATGAAATCGGCAAAAAAATGGAATTGTTCTGCTGTGTCCCAATCACTTCTGACTGGTTTGTGTGATAATGGTTGGGAATGAGCTGGAGACCTGCAGGAAAAGGATTTATCTTTTTAAATGCTGTAGTTTTAATTGGATTCCAGGTGATGAGGTCTCGATTTCTAACATAATGGTTTTTATTAATCACTAAATATGGCTCAGGACTGGCACTGCTCAGTTCTTCTCTGCTCTGAATGAGGAATCTCCTAATCCACATCACTTCCTAAATTTGTGTCACCCACAACTTCCATTAACGCCCTCCGTGTTTGCCTCAAACTCATTAATCAAAATTTAAATATTTTTGGCAGCCGGATATTTTTTTGTTTGCTTTAAGGAAGGATTTCAGAGGCTTTCCAGGACCTCAGAGAGGTTTCTTTTTTCATTTGAAATGTAAATAATTTTCTCCAAATTAAACAAATATGTCCCTGTAGCACCAGCCCAGTCAAGTTCACTTCCATGAGCAGGTTTTTCTGGGCAATTCTGGACCATAAATAATGATGAATGATGGTGCGTTTTATACATTTTTTGGTTAAAACACACCAGCACTGTATTTCCCTGCCCACGTGACTGAAGTTTTACCTCTAAATGAAGGGGTTTTCCCAGGTTTTTTTCGCTAATGGAGGAAAACAAGGAAAATTGCAAATAGCAATTAGTTACATCCAATATTTGGCAAAATGTAAGTGGTTTGTGCCATTTGTGACTGCTCAGGGGAGCTCATCCTGCTTTAATTGTTTCTCCATTAGAAGAAATACTCACAATGGGATCACCAAAAAGGTTTTGATTTCTTTTTTCATCCACAGACCAAATTTTAGAGTCGATAAGGACGTTTCCAACTGGTTGAATTTTTAGCTGTCTGATATTTCCAGGCCTGGTTTTGAGCGAAGTTGTGTAAGGGATGTCTCAATCTGTACACGTCAAAAAATTACATGTGATGGCCACAGATTGAATGTGCTCAGATACAGAAATTCAAATAAAAACAGACTTTCTCTTTCATTTCATAGATTTCCAATGAACAAACCAAACAACCCCTGGGACCTTCTGTGAGCTGGGGCAGAGATGAGGACGATGAATGACCAGAGTGGCTGCTACAGGCCCGTGAACATCCAGGGAAACAAGGTCAGCTACCGCGGCACCTGTGGGGACAGCCCGGAAAAAGAGGTGAAAAAGCTGCAGAAAAGGTTTCTCCACAAGGATGGCAGCTGCAACGTCTACTTCAAGCACATCTTTGGTGAGTGGGAGAGCTACGTGGTGGACATTTTCACCACACTGGTGGACATCAAGTGGCGCCACATGTTTGTGATTTTCTCCCTGTCCTACGTGCTCTCGTGGCTGTTCTTTGGCCTGGCCTTCTGGCTCATCGCCATCCAGCACGGGGACCTGTTCAGTGACGAGGAGGTCACGCCCTGCGTGGCCAACGTGCACAGCTTCACCGGAGCCTTCCTGTTCTCCCTGGAGACCCAGACCACCATCGGCTACGGGTACCGCTGCGTGACCGAGGAGTGCTCGCTCGCCATCCTCATGGTCATCCTGCAGTCGGTGCTCAGCTGCATCATCGACACCTTCATCATCGGGGCAGCCCTGGCCAAGATGGCCACGGCCAGGAAGAGGGCCCAGACCATCCGTTTCAGCTACTACGCCGTGGTGGGGCTGAGGGACGACAAGTTCTGCCTGATGTGGCGCATCGGGGACTTCCGGCCCAACCACATGGTGGAGGGCTCGGTGCGCGCGCAGCTGCTGCGCTACAAGGAGGACAAGGAGGGCAGGATGACCATGGAGTACCGGGACCTGAAGCTGCTCAACGACCAGATCATCCTGGTCACACCGGTCACTGTCGTCCACGAGATCGACAGCGACAGCCCCTTGTACGGCCTGGACCGCAAAGCCCTGGCCAAGGACAACTTTGAGATCTTGGTGACGTTCGTCTACACGGGCGACTCCACGGGGACTTCCCACCAGTCGCGCAGCTCCTACGTGCCCAGGGAGATCCTGTGGGGCCACAGGTTCAACGACGTCCTGCACGTCAAGAAGAAGTACTACAAGGTGGACTGCTTGCAGTTCGAGGAGACCACGGAGGTGTACGCCCCTCACTGCAGCGCCAGGCAGCTGGAGAGGAAGGAGCAGGAGTGGAACCGCGCCGAGAAGGCGCGGGAGAAGCAAGCGGAGAAGTCAGCCCTGGAAATCAAGTCCAACCAAAAGTCCTTCAGCGCTGTTGCCCTCGTCACCAGCTGTGAGGATCCAGAAGATGCAGTGACAGCTTCCAGCCAGCCTCCTGGAGACGCTTCCTACAGGAAAGCAGCCGTGACCTTGAACAGGCTCTCCATAGAGTCCCAAATCTAACTTTTCCTGCCCTTAAAACCCCTCCCGAAAATTCTCCCCTCGTAGCTCCTCTAATACAAACAATGAACTCGTGTGCAGCAGTATTTATATCCCAGAGCTCCCTGGGGTATATCACACCCTGTCACACCCTGTCACTCACGGTCACACCCTGCTGGGTGCCAGGGCCAGCTCTGCACTGGCTGCAGAGGGAGCAGATTCCTCCTGGGATGCCCAGAGAGCCCCTGCACTTGAGCAAACCCCGTGTGAACTTTCTTCCCCTGCAGAGACCAGGGTTGGCTCTGCCCAGAGACACAGCATGACCTCAGCAGGGCACACAAACCGTGCCCTGTGCCCTCAAACCGTACCCTGTGCCCTCAAACCATGTCCTGTGCCCTCTGGGCCAGTCAGGGCTTCCAAAGCTGCCTCACTGCTTTGGAAAGGCCATTCCCAGTCCCTCCAGGAGACTCTGAAGCTTCACCATCCCAACAAATGATCCCTCAAGTGCAGCCTCATCCCAGAGCTCCTCTGGGGAATCTATGGAGCTGTTCTTGGTAGGACAAAGGAATAACTGACCCCAGTGCTCCTGGGTGGCTTTGGACACCTGTTTAGACCCTGGCATCATCCACAGTGGGATCCTGGGGAGTTTTCATTCCCTACCCATGAGCCATCCCCTGAAGTGCCGCTCCCTCGGCAGCTGGAGGGATGCAGGAGGTAAAAAAAACCAAACCAAACCAAGACCTCCAGTTTTAAATCAGCAAAATCAGGTTGAGCCTTGAGGAGATCGTGTCTGGAGCGAGCTGTGCAATATTTTATATCAAATCCTCTTCCATTTCATTTCTCTTTTCTTTTTAGCGCGTCGCGCTTCCCTGCAAAGACAAAGATCAATCTGGGGAGCAAACAGGGCAATTTCATCAAAATGAAAAATGCTTGTCTCAGATGGCTGTGTGTAAAAATGATCCTTCACGGAGAAACAACAACAACTCCTCTGTCGGCTCAAACTGGGAGAAAAAAAAGGAAATGCTGATGCTATGAAGGTGCCTGTGACGTGCAAGTTGCGTGCTCTGCACATCTCTGTAATTATTTAGTGAGCAATGCCTCATCATGCTCGTGCCTCTGATGATTGCAGTTCGTTTGTGTTGTGTTTAATTACCCTGCAAATGTAAAATAATCATATATGAGTTCGTGGGATTGATCTCACCCGGCCTTAGCAGCAAAGAAATTCAGTGTTTGCCTCTCTCTGTGGTTACTGGAACTGTTCTGTCTCCACTGGGGAGCCCATCCCACCTTCCTCGGGTTTTTGGGGAGCTGAGGGCAGCAGGATGAGCTGATCCTGGAAAGGTTCATCCCTCTCCATTTATTGCTGAAGGAGATGAAACGACTTCTGTGGAAATGCTGGCTAACTTCAGGCTGCTAAAATTAGGTCTGACGAGTCATTCACATCACTCTGACTAATTAATTGGGGTTTTATGAGCTCATCACGTTCAATGAAGAAAAAATAGCCTGCTAACTGGGTTTTTTTTCCCTGCAATTTACTTCATGTAGTAGCAGGATTGCTGGATTATTTTAATGTATTTCTCTTTTGCTAGCACTTGTCTGGATAAACATGATCCCTTTAGGTAAAACTGAAGCCTGAGGGGTGTTAGTTATTCAAAAACTCATTAATTAGCCTATTTTACATGCTGATTCATCAAGTAGCAACCACTTATAAGTGCAGTAAAAACCATCTTCTTGTATCCTGGATTTAAACACTGGCAGACACGGGGGAAACAGTCTAGAAAAAAATTGAAAGGAATGTAGGAAAATGTAGGAAAATGTGGAAGGGTCTCAGCACTTCTGTGGTGTTGGAAAAAACACCACTGGGATTGAAGAAAATAGAATATCGCCTTCAAGAAGGGTTAATTCCTGGGAATTAACCCTTCCACTCCCCTCAGATCCTGGCTGGGATGATTTTATTCAATGCTGGGCACCCCTTTTTGGGAAAGACGTGGAGAAATTGGAGGGGAATGGGGAGATGTGGAAAATCTGGCAGTGAGGAAGGAGGGAAATGACACGAGGTATTTCAGTCCTAAAAGGGGTTGGGAGGCAAAGAGCCCTCAAACACAGAAATTGCTGTTGGAGGGGGGGAAAATCTGGGGCTGGGATAGGGTGGGATGGGAAAAGATGGGATTAAACTGGGGGAAAAGGGAGGGAAAATATTAGGAAACCCCTAAAGAGGGTGAGGGTGACAGAGATGAGGGTTTGTAACCTCTCTGGTGGCTCTGGGGGAAGGAGGAAACAGAGTCAGGAGTGATGCAGAAAGGCCAGCCTGGAACTTCCCAAACCTGCTGCTCTGTGATCCCGGGATTTCCACCAACAGGGAATGTCCCACGTGGACACAGCTGAACTGCTCTGCAAGAGCTCACCCACCAGTGAGCTTCACCTCGGAGCAAAGGGGCTCAGAGAGGTGAGATATTCCTGAGATGAGTGCCCCAAATCCCCAGATTCCTTCCCAAGGTGCCAATTCCAGGTGCTGGGTGCAAAAGCAGCTCCCCCTGTGAGCTGGGAGGCTCAGCTGCCTTTCCCTCCCCGAGTTCTCTTCCCTCTGGAAAAAATTCTTCTTTGCTGGGAGTGAAAGTCCCAGGAGTCGGATTCAGGGATTTGTCCCGTGTTTTTTGGCACAGAGAGATACAAATAAAAAATACAAAAACACGAGTGTGGCTGGTGAGGTGTGCCTGGCTCAGCTGATGAGGGTCAGGAAGAATCTTCTCTCCTGGGCATGTTAATTCATGAAAAACTACTCTATATTTTCTCCTACTTTTATCTCCAGCCTCTGATCCCAGCCCGTGCTGGAGACAGGATCCTGGGGAATCGACCAGCCTGCCTCTGTACTCTGTTTGCTGTTTTAATTTAATTTATCCCAGTACAAACACTCTGCATAGCAATCATGTATAACAAGGCATGCATTTCTTTTTTTTTCCGTGAATGAAGACATCAAAATAAAGAACATTCCTCTGCCGCACACCTTGTGAGAGCCCATTGGGCTTTTTCTTCCCTTCAGCTACAGGTTTTAAGCTTCCACATCCAGTTTCTCTGGGCAGCCTATGCCAGGGCCTCACCACCCTCACAAGGAAGAATTTCTCCCTAATTTCTCATCTAAACCCACCCTCTGGCACTGGGAAGCCATTCCCTGTGTCCTGTCCCTCCATCCCTTGTCCCCAGTCCCTCTCCAGCTCTCTTGGAGCCCCTTCAGGGGCTCTGAGCTCTCCCTGGAGCCTTCTCCTCTCCAGGTTTATATTTGGTGTTCTGGGTAGAGCCAGTTATTAATCCTTCTTCCCTAGGAAAGGATTTAGAAAAGGTTTCTGCAGGACACTGGACAATGGAAAAACATGATAAATAAATAGGATAAATAGATTAGAAAGGATAAATAGGATGAATTGGATAAATGAGAGGGAGACTCTTCCTCACCCATCTGCTCTTTCTCCATGAGGATTTCCCAGGGATTTTCTTCTGCCCCCATTGCAAGGCTGAGCAATAAAAAAGCAAAGGAACCTCCCAGAAACCCAACCAAAGTAACAACACCCCAGCAGGAACACAGACCTGATTCCCAATTCATTCCCAGTTCATTGGGGAACATTCCCACCAGCCCAAAGGGAAGAACCAGGATGAATTTGGGACGTTCCATGGTGAAACAACAGGACTTTCCTGCTCTTCCAGAGCCTTGCACCTCTCCTTGAGGCTTCCCAAAGCCAATTCCTGGGGCTGAGGTTCAGCAGCTCCTTCCCAGCCACCACGAGGCAGGGATTGGAATTTCTGTGTGAAAGTCGCTCACCCCGTCCCCAACTTTTCCACAAAATTTACCAGCTGAAGCAAAACTCTAAACAACAAAGAGCAAACACAAACCACCCCACTCTGGCCTCCTGACTCATCATTCAAACTTCACCCTGGTTATTTTCCTTTGGAAAGCAGCACCGTTGTTCCGGGTCAGGATTAATTTCTGTCAAAGGGGATATAATAAGAGATTATTATATCATTTATTTTTCCAGCCCTGCTCACCACCATTCATTAGGGTGGCTGGCATCTCCTTCCCCGTTATCAAGTGTCATTTAGTGCATGGTTTTTGTGAAGCTGGGTTTCAGATGTGGGACAGGGCATTATCCCCTTGTTTATCCCTTGTTTCTCACACGCCGTGCAGGAGGTCTGAGCTCACTTCAGGAAGAAACAGGTACCTTTTAGGGCATCAGGAGTGTTGTGCAGGAGGGGAAAAAATTGCTTGTAAGCTTTTTTTATCTCTTAAATCTTTGCTGGTTGGAGCTGGGAACCAAACAGGAGGAATTGGTGTCTGTGGTGAGGCCCAAAGCAGGGAAAAGGAAGAAGCATCTGACAACAGAGTCACTTCCAGGCAGACAAGAGGAAGTGAGACAGAAATGGAACCAGGCTGAAACGAGAACTTAGAAGTTTTCATCTGGGCTGAAAAATGTGGATTGGTGTTTTCGTGGGGCTTAAAAATCCCAGCGCAGGAGCTGCTTCCAGGATTGAAGGTTTTTGTGGGGTCAGCCCTGGTGGCTGAGGAGCTGCTGGAGATGAACACCAGGCAAAGGCAGTGTGAGGTTGGGCAGTTCTGTTTTGGCTTCGTGCTGCTCCCTGGAAAGCCAGAAGGGTTTGGATCTGGGATATCGACACCTCTCAATGTTTTCTTCAGGCCAAGCAACACAAAGTTACCTTGGACTGTCAAAAATGCGCGAGAATTTCCCATCCAGGTGTGTCATGGAATCTTGGGATGGTTTGGGATGGAAGGGAGCTCAGAGCTCATCCAGTTCCACCTCTGCCATGGGCAGGGAGACCTTCCACAGACCAGGCTGCTCCAACCTGCCCTTGGACACCTCCAGGGATGGGGCAGCTGCAGCTCATGGAGGAATTCCTCCCAAATATCTCACCTAAATCTCCCCTCTTTCAGTTTAAAACCATTCCCCATTTTCCTATCACTGTCTTCCTGTGGAAAAAACTGCTCTTTTTCACCATCCCTCCTTTTCACCTTCCCCCTTTAGGGTCTGGACTGATCCCCATCGCAGTCCCACTCTCATTCCCATTTCCGATCCCTGTCCCAATCCCGATCGCAATCCCGTTCCTGATCCCTCTCCCGGTCCCAATCCNCAGCGGGGCCGAGGACGCGCCACTCTCAGCCCCCGCCGCCTGCCCGCGGCTCCAGCATCCCCTCGGGGGCCGTCCTGCACCACCCGGGACCGGACCCCCGCCCGTTTGTGTCACCCCCCAGCAGCGGGCTTATAACCAGCCAACCTGTTGGCAGCNCTCTCCCGGTCCCAATCCCCATCCCCATCCTGATCCTGATCCCATTCCTGATCTCATTCTCGATCCCATTCCCATTCCCGATCCTGACTCTGATCCCGATCCCGATCCTGATCCCGGTCCCAATCCCCATCCTGATCCTGATCCCGAACGCGATCCTGGTCCGTCCCGATCCCATTCCCAGTCCTATTCCCAATCCTGATCCCATTCCATTCCTGTTCTCCATCCTAATCCCAATCTCATCCTGATCCCCATGCTGATCCCATTCCCATTCCCATTCCCCATCCCCATTCTCANTTATAACCAGCCAACCTGTTGGCAGCACATTCCCAGTATTCCCAGTATTCCCTGACCATCCCCGGGAAATCTGGGCGCAGCTCTCGGACTCAGCACCGCCAATCAGTGCAGAACACATTTTGTCATAGAATTGATCGGGCGTTTGCGGGTTTATTTTGTAGCGTTCCCCTTTATTTATAGCAGCAGAGCGGGAGGGAGGCGGCCCGGTTTGCCAGCTTAGGTAAATATAGCCGGGCAAACCTGGCTGCTCTCCACCAGGAACCTTTCAAATAGGGCAATGAGCTATTTGTGGCCAGAGGGACAGACTTGGGGACGTATCAGTGACCTGTTTGTTTGGGCCAGGGAACGTGCGTGCGTGTAGAGAGGCGACTCTAACGCTCATTATTGTGTAAAACTCCACGCAGAAAGGCTCCGGCATAGAAATGCCTTAATAATTATCTCATCCCCAGTGCCATGTCCACTTCTGGATGCACATTTTTCCATGGAGCGGCTTCGTGCGTTCTCTCACGCACGGGAGGAGCTCCAGTGGAACATCTGCTGAGCCCTCCGGAGCATCCTCCTCCTTCACATCCTCTCCCCGGGCTCTGGGAAGCTCCACAAGTGTCAGGCAGCTGCTCTGCTGCGACTACCGGGCACTGCGTTCGCTCCTCGTGCTTCCCCGGCTTTGATCACAGGGTGTCTCCCCGCCTCGCCTGACAGGGGAGGGGCTATTTTTGGTCTGTCACGATCCCCGCTTGGCCCAGGTGCCAAAAGGAGCTGGTGGCCTCTGTGTGACTGCGGGGCAGAGCAGCAGCAGGGGGGAGGCTGCCCCAGAGCCTCCCCAGTCCCGCTGCTCTGCGCAGGGAATGGCTGTGCTGGGTGTCCCCAGCAGGAATTTTGGCTGGTAAATGGCCGTGCCCTGAGTGGGGCAGGAAAAATGGGAATTGTGCATCAATGCTTTCAGATCTCCACGTGGAAATCAGGAAGAGCCCAGGGAGTGTCTCCAAGGGGAAACCTTCCCTGCCCTTACTCATGGGAAGGAGATGTGACCCCACCAATCCCACGGGAGGCTCTCCAGAGTGACCTGGGGTAGGGTGTGAAGTGGGAAGTGAAATTTGGGAAGTGTTTTATGGCAGTTCCTGCAATTACTCACTGCACTGATTAAACCTCTCTCCAGTGGTCACTTTTTCCACTCTGCTAGAAGGTGTTTTTTGTCTTTCCTCCCATTTTATCCTTTTTTTTGGAGGAGTCCCAGGTGAAGTGGACAGATGTGGGTCCTTAAAATCACCCACCAGCCACGAGGCATTTCCCAACACCCTCCAGCAAACCCTGCTGGCACAGAAGTCCCAAACCCACAGAATTCCTCTGACACAGACCAAAAATGTGGGAGAATTTTTTGGAAAAGCTCTGGTGACAGCAATGCTCAGGATTCGGGGTGAGGAAGTCCCATGTGAATCTGTCTGCACCTCTGGGTTGGGACTGAAACAGCTCCCATCCCTCTCCTCACACTGATAAAAGGAGATGGTCCCTGCCAATTCCAGCTCCAGTTTCACCCCTCTGAAATAGCTGCACTTTCCCCAGCCGTGTGTTTGGCCCGGGGTAGTTACTGCAGTGCTGATTTTACCTGAGATGATGAAAGCCCTGGAACAGCCCCTGCACACTGAGGGAGGATCCACGCCCAGCCCCAGCCTCCTGGGCCTTGTTTGAGCAGAGGAAATCACGGCTTTGACTCGTGGATTTGCTCCTTGGGGAGGCTTCTCCTCCCCAGAGCTGTCTGAAGCACAGCTGAGGGCAGGGATGTTTTGAGCTGGGAGCCAAAAGCAGTGAGGGCTGAGGTGTTGCCTCGTGGTAAATCACCTTGTGCAGATTGAATTACTCACCCCGATCTGCTTCTTCTCTCTGCTCCCCCGCGAGAGGAGCCACTTCCAGACACCAAACAGCACCAAGATGCTTGGAAGCCTCTCGCTCCTTTCTGGGCCTTCCAAAAAAGATTCAGAGTCAATTGCCATTTCACAGGGAGATTCAGAACAGACACTCCTTCAGCTTGAAGAAATTACCGCGGAGTGCGGTCAGAGGCAAAGAGATTTGCCAGGGCTCCAGGAGTGTGAACAATGCAGAGCAAAGAGCTCTGAGCAGCCTCCAGGGTAAAACCCTGCCCTGTGCAGCCACCCTGCCTTCCCTGAGCCCTGGGCAGCAGCAGCACAGGTGGGGACCAAGGAAAGCTGAGCTGTGGGGGATCCTGACCTCTGGAAAGCTGCAGGATGGATTTGTGGGTTGGGGTTTTGTTTTAAAAAAAAAGAGCCAGGATTGATGGGCACTGCTGGCACCCGACCCTGAGCTCTGGAGTCACCCCACCAGGCAGGAGGAACAAAGCCAGCCCGTTGTTCCCTGCTCTGGTGTGTTCTGCACAGGTTTTTTTATGTCACCTCTGGTGGCACAGAGCACAAGCACCTTCCAGTACTGTCACAGACGAGCCCCTGCTCATTCTCTTTCTCTCTTTGTGTCCCCCTGTGCCTCTGATTGTCCCCACATGTGATCCCTGCCCTTTGTCAGATCAAGACAGTCCCAGCCTGGCAGCTGGGTGTCCCCTCTGCCTGTCACAGGTCACCTCAGGAGGCATTTGGACCCCAGAATGTGCTGGGGCCATTTAAATGATTAAAATGAGGTATCTAATAAAGCACAGCTCTGAACAGAGGTTTGTGCCCTGAGGCCTCTGAGCAGGGATGGGAACTTCTTGGATCAGCCTTGGCTTCCTTGGAGCCACAGACCTGTGGTGAGATTTGGGATATCTGCCCAAAATTTTGGGTGCCAGCCTGATGGGCAGGCAGGGCAGGGACCCAGGGAAGGGATTCAGGGAAGGGATTCAGGGATGGGATTCAGGAAAGGGAACCAGGGAAGGGACCCAGGGAAGGGATTCAGGAAAGGGAACCAGGGAAGGGAACCAGGGAAGGGATTCAGGAATGAGATTCAGGGATGGATTCAGGGATGGGATTCAGGGAAGGGAACCAGGGAAGGGATTCAGGGAGGGATCCAGGAAAGGGACTCAGGAAAGGGACCCAAGCAAGGGATCGAGGGAGGAGACCCAGGGAACAGATTCAGGGGAGGGAATGAGGGGAGAGTTTCAGGGATGGGATTCAGGAAAGGGACTCAGGGAAGGGACCCAAGCAAGGGATCCAGGGAAGGGATTTAGGGGAGGGATCCAGGAAAGGGACTCAGGGAAGGGACCCAAGCAAGGGATCGAGGGAGGAGACCCAGGGAACAGATTCAGGGGAGGGAATGAGGGGAGAGTTTCAGGGATGGGATTCAGGAAAGGGAACCAGGGAAGGGATTCAGGGATGAGATTCAGGGATGGGATTCAGGGAAGGGAACCAAGGAAAGGATCCAGGATGCTCCTGCAGCTCCCATCCCACCTGTGGGGAGCAATCTCAGGCCTGTGGAGCCACAGGAATGCTGGGACCTGCGATGCCACCACGATGTCACAAGGTCTCACTGTCACCAGCCCTGACATTTATCAGCTTTCCACGCTGATTGCTCAACATTTGATGGGAAAAAAGCACAACCTTTTGCCCCTCCAGGCCCTGTCACAAGATTGTTTAATAGGGTTTGGGCATCAGCTCAAATCACAGCCGAGGATCAAAGCCAACTCCTGAAGAATTAGGAAGATTACAAAGGAACTCATGGCTCAGGCTGAGGCTCAGCATTTCCCAGTGCAAACCAGGGGAGAGCCTCCCCCTGCCACCATCCTCCCCCTCCTGGCACCCGGACCAGGCTGGGCCAGAGCACAGGACATCCAGTTTGCCCAAATCCCAGCGCAGGATGCCCGGGGCTGGGTGGGGAATCCTTCCCCTGTGCGTAAGTGAAAGGCAGAGCCGGGCCTGGAGGCACCAAATGGCATCAGAAAAGCAAATAAGCAGCACGAGATGGTGATAGCAGGGCAGAGGAAGCTGTGGCCTTTGCTTGCTGAGGATAATTTCCCCTCTGACGACAGATTTTTCGAGTGGCAGAGGTGTTTCAGCGGGTGGGCCTTGGAGGGCTGCTCCAAGTAATCAGCCCAAAACAATCTCAGGAAGTTTAAGCAACGCTTCTGAGCTCGGTTTGGTTGTACTCATCTGTTCAGATTTAGTTTGGAGGGACGTTTTGAAAGGTGCCAGCTGATTTAATTCATCCTCCTCCTTCCCAGCCCTGCAGGAGCTCTGGGAAGGGCTGAGCTCCACATGTGCCAGGGGCCTGCTCTAAGTGTCCTGGCCGGGATCTCCTCGGCTTCCTGAGCAGGGAAGGGCAGGCAAAGGGGGGAAAAGATGCTCTGGAAGGCCTCAAAAAAAGGCCAAAAAGCTGGGACTGCTCCCCACCAGCTCCAGCATCTCCAGGACCATCCCTGGTGCACCTGGTGGAGAAATTCAGTCATTTTTGATGGGAGGAATCCAGCACAGACCCACCCAAAGCCACCCAGTCCCCTCCTGCACTGCCATGGGGATGGAAGCTCCCCCAGGCTGTGACAACCCCGGTGCTGGCTCCTCAGGAAACTCCAGCTTGTTTTCTGCTGTGGTTTTCCCTCCCACGATGGCCAGTGATCGAACTGGCTGTTTTTAGCATGGTTTATTTGCTTTTCAGGAGAGAAAATAAACTCCCATATTGTCATTTACGTTGTGGCCACAGGCTCCAGGCGGATTCTGAGGCTCTGGTACAAAGTGATAGAAAACACTGGGGACGTTTGATCTCAGCTAATCTGCTGGAATAAAAAGTGTGAGAAGGAGGGGAGAACGGTCATTTAGGTGGTGTTAGCAGGAATCATATGCTTTCAGGTTTATCAGTGCAGTTTTCTCTGGAGTGGATGCCCTGATAGGTGATAAATTACAGTGCAATGAACGCTCAGCAGCAGCAGTGCAGCAGGAACAGTGCAGGGAAACCGTGCAGGGAAACCATGCAGGGCCTGCCAGAGGCTCCCTGGTCCCTGCTGGGAGCAGGCTCCATCCTGTGCCCACACATCCCACAGCATCTCCTCCTCAGGAACCTCCAAACCTCACCTGGGGAGGTGAAGCTGCCCCGTCCTGATCCCTCTGCTGCCCAAGGTGTGAACACAAACAGCTCAGGGGGAGAGATGCAGGAAATGCAGGTGATTTGCAATAATTTTGCTCAGAAAAGACAGAAATTTTCCAGCTCTTTCTGCTGCAACTGAGCTCTTGTTCTTTCTTGCCACTCCCTTTCCCATTGGAAGCTTTCCACGGCTCTGCCCGTGGTGGCACTCTCGGGTCTCTGCTTTAGCCCTGCCCTGGTGCAATCAGACAAACACAGCCCAGCCCCTCTCTCTGAGCCCCTTGGGCTCTGCAGGGGACGTTTGAAAGTTGCCTGAGCACCACGAGGGCTTTGGAGCCAGCAGGTGACTTGGCTTGGCTGAACAATCCCAATTCTCTTTGCCTTTTCTCCTGAAGGATAAGAATTGGGATTGGAAAAGGTGAGAGAGTTGGGATTGTTCAGCCTGGAGAGGAGAAGCTTCGTGGTGACCTCGTTGTGTCTGAAGGAGGCCCACAGGGAAAATGGAGAGAGATTTTGGACAAAGCATGGAGTGACAGGACAAGGGGAATGCTATAAAACTGCCAAAGGGGAGGGTTAGGTGGGATATTGGGAAGAAATTCCTGGATGGGAGGGTGAGAGGAGCTGGGATGGAATTCCCAGAGAAGCTGTGGCTGCCCCTGGACCCCTGAAGTGCCCAAGTCCAGGTTGGAGCACCCTGGGATGGTAGAAGGTGTCCCTGCCATGGCAGGGGGGGGAATGGGATGAGTTTAAGGTCCCTTCCACCCCAAATTCTGCTATTTTATGATCCCATGACTGCCCACAGCAGGGAACCCCTAAAAACACCATGGGTGTCCCTGAGAGCCTCCTGCTCACGGTCAAGATCCACAACCAGAGGTTTGGAAACCAGGGAAGCACCAAGATCTCCTCACCCTGCAGTGTCCAGCTGAGCAGGAGCCCATCCCCAGTCTGGAAAAGCTGGCACTGAACAGCTGCAGCTGAGAGGGAGAGAATGAAAGTGCAGCCCCACACTTTTGTGTGTGAACTGCTGGCTCTTAACCCTTTTCCTTCCAGGAATTGTCAGGATCCCCGTGGCAGCTCCATGAGCCTGTTCTCAGCACTCCGGCAAGTTTTATTAACCATTAACTCCCTTTCCCCTGAGATCTCCAAAGAATGGGAGCTCTGGGAGGCCAGCAGATAACTGGGAGATGAATATGAAAATCAGGGCTTTAGGAATTTGTCATTGCTTGGTCACTTTGAGCACTAATTCCTCCTCAGTAATCTGAAAAATCCTCCTCGTTAATCTGAAAATTCCTTTTCATTAATCTGAAAATTCCTCCTCATTTGTCTAAAAATTTCTTCTTGCTAAATTGAAAATTCTTTCTCATTAATCTGAAAATTCCTCATTGTTAATCTGAAAATTCCTTCTCATTATTCTGAAATTTCCTCCTCATTAATATGAAAATTCCTACTCGTTAATCTGAAAATTCCTTCTTATTATTCTGAAATTTCCTCCTCATTATTCTGAAATTTCCTCCTCATTAATATGAAAATTCCCTCCAATTATTCTGAAATTTCCTCCTCATTATTCTGAAATTTCCTCCTCATTAATATGAAAATTCCTACTTGTTAATCTGAAAATTCCCTCCAATTAGTCTGAAAATTCCTTCTCATTAATCTGAAAACACCTCCCCACTGCTGTCTTGGAGCACAAAGCTGACCAATAGCTCGACAAGGAAAAATCTGGAATATTGCTGTGTCACAAACAATGCCAGATGTCCTTTACATTTATTGCATTTCTGGAAGATTATCCACAATCCTGGATTGTGGAAACAGATCCCTGAATGGTGCTGAAACTCTCTGCTCGGAGCAAACGTGGAATGTGCCAGGTGTACTTTAAATATCCGACGAATATTTCCTGATCATTTGAAGGCCTTTGACCCTGCAGTGAGAGCTCAGAGCTCCCTCTTTACCAACATCCCGTTTTATTGGGACTGAGAGTTCAGCTGGGAACTCAAGATGCTTTAAATTAGGTTCCTTAATTTGGTGAGAATCGAGCCACATGGAATAAAGGGCTGGAAAGGAGTTTTCCTTGGCAGAATTTGTGGGTTGCTGTTGGATTGGGAGGTAGATACAGCTCCTGCTAGCAGTGGATTTCTGTTTGGAATTCAGTATTTCAAGATTTCCTCACCTTGCTCCACACATCCCCCTCCTGCAGCAGCAAGGAGTGAAAATATATTTATTTTTTTCCAAAATACAGGGACTGGCTGGTGGTTTGCCTTTAGGATAAGCCTAACTAAGGCAGCCTGAAATCTGAAATGAAGATTTTTGGACACAAAATGTACAGTTAAGAAAACAAATGTGGTTTGGGGTGTGTGATTTCTACTCTTCTCAGGTACATAAAACCTAAATTCAATTTCCTCTGTGGAATTTCATCCCTCCCGTGGACAAACCCATTTTTATCCAGCAGAACTGCACATCTGTGGATCCCATTTGCTGGAAAAATCTATTTATTTGTTCTCTCAAGCCTTATCAAACACGCAAGCTTCTCTCTGAGGAATTTTCATTGGTTTTCCCCATTCCTTCTGTTCCCAACGTGGGCTCATTTTCCCTTGGAGATCCCAACATTAGACCCATAAAGACCCAGCGAATGCCCAAACCCCAGGAGGTCGCTGGGAATGGGGAAACCACCTTTTTCCTGAGGAATTTTTTCCACTTGACTTCACGGTGAGGGAAGAAAGGCAAACTCATGCCAGCTTACAGGCATGGAAATGGCGAGACCCAAAAAAATGAAAGGAGCCCAGCGTGTTATTGATGGCATTTCTCCTCCTCTTGTGGAAAGCTTTGATTCCCCCAGCCCGTGTTTTCTTTGTGAGTACAATACAATTAAGCCATTTTCAGCTGGCAATAAAATCCTTGAGAACCAAAGCAGATTTGGCCACTCGAAGAGATGAGGACTAATGCAATCTGATAATTAGCTCCTTTCAGCGCCAAGAGAGAAAAAGCAATTTAATAACGTCTCCTGTGGACTGAGGCAGGGGCTGAAGCCTCTGGTCCAAGTTCTGGGCTTGCAACTCCCAAATTTCCTTCCAGGGGGAATCTGCAAGCCGAGGGACACAGTGGCTGCGGTGACAACCAAGGGGAGAACCATGATTAAAGAAAAAGGGAGAAAAATTCCTGAAAGTTCCTTCCCAGATCCCTTCCTCTCCCTTGGTACCATTTTTCCTGCAGATAAAGGGTCTTGCCTTGAATTTCCCTCGGCCCACGAGCATTTCATGTCACTCTTCTAACATTTCAGTGAGAGATTTCCAAGGCAAGGCTACGTCAGATTGGAAAACCATTCATGGAGAGGAGGAAAACAAACCCCTCGCTCAGCGCCGAGGGTTAAGTTTTCAGCTGTCTCACCCTCTTTGTCCTGGCTTGTTGCAACAGGAAAGGGTTTTTTAGAAGCTTTTCTTGTAACTTCAGCTTCCCTGTTTGGAGGTTTGGAAGGGCTCCTCTCGCTGGAGCTCACACAGGAGGCTCTGTTATGGTTTTCATTATCTGTGCAATAGGTTTAGGATCGATATTTCATTCTAAGAAGAGCTTTCTGGGCAGAGCTGCCCCGACTTTGAGAAAGCTGTGAAGCAGTGGTGATGTATCTGCTCTGCCCTGCCTCGTGTGAAATGCTGAATGGCTGAGTAAGCCTTACTCATCCGGGCAGATAAATCTGTAGTAGGGCTGTATTTTTTATCAGTCTCTTTGCGTGAGTAAAGGCTGAGTAAGAGTCACCAAAGCTGGGCTGCAGTCTGGGATATCTTGGAGATTTTGCACAGGGAATTGCTGCACCCACCCCACTGCAGAGCATCTCTTAGCAGGAGCGGATCACAGCTCTTTATTTCACTGAAACGTGGATGGGCACATATTTCTCCAAGGTGCCTCAAATCGTTGCTGTTCTAGGTGTTCATAGGGAACACACAGAGAGAAACACGGGGGTATTTTTTTCTCTGATCTGGGATACATGAACTCTGCCTGTGTCTTTCAAGTCCTGCAGATTTAATTATCTTCCCCTCGCTGAATGGATAAACTAATTGCAGTCACCCCCCTTACAGATTTTGCTTTCCAGATCCATCATTCATAAGTTTTGGCCTTCTCTTCCCCTTTACAAACGAACAGAACCCCCAAGAACAACTCACAAACAGCGGGGTTGCCCAATTTGCCAGATTGCCCAACAAACAGAAGCGCTTGTCCCTCCTTCCCCCTCCCCACCACGTAAATTCTGCGCCTCCTGCACTCACAAATGTGGCGCTTGAGACCCAGCTGCCCTCGGCCGTTGTGTTTATTGCTGCAACAATGCGGCACTTCCTCGTCGGGGATGCGGGGAACTCGGCAAACACCGGCGGTGCCAGGCACGGCAGTTGGTGGGATGGAGCAGCAGCAGCGTGGGGAGGCTGTTCCTGGCTGTTCCTGCAGCCTCCGGGACAGGAGGGAGCATTTGGGCTAAGCTTTTCCACCGGGGGTTTAAGACAGCTCATGGCAGAGTTGGAAACTTAAAGAACAAATGAGGAGGAGGAGGAGGAGGAGAGTTTAAGCAACGAGGAGCGACTGCAGGCACTGGCATTGCTGTGGAAAGTAAGGAATCATCTTTCAAGCCTGCTCTGGACATTGTAAGGAGCTCTCTGGAGGCCGAGCCGCTTGGAGCAGTCTGTCCCTCGGCAGCTCCGGCCGACCCGCCGCTGATTCCCGCTGCCTTGCCCGGGAGCATCCCCAGCATTCATTTTTGGGTGTCTCAGGGGCTCCTGTGGCAGTGCTGGGTGCAATTCAAGGTGTTTATGCTATCCCCAACACTCATTTTTGGGTGTTTCAGGGGCTCCTGTGGCAGTGCTGGGTGCAATTCGAGGCGTTCATACCAAATCCTGAAGCCTGGGGTGCTCTGCCCCCCTGCTTTCAGCAGTCACCTTATTTTTCCAGCACTCCACGGGCTCCCCCATGGATTTCAGGAGCTGTCCCTTGCCGAGGGCAGGGACAGTGTCCTGTGTCCTGCTGCGGACACCTGCCCTGGAACCCAGCAGCCCCGCACTGTCCATCAGAGCCGGGACTTGGCAAACTTCAGGCTGTGCTTACAAGGCTGTTTTTGTTCCTGCGAGGCTCCCGGCCAGGCATTTCATCCTTATTTTCTTTGTCTTAGGCCACGTCCACCGTAGGGAGGACAAGCTGTTAAAATTCATTTGGATTTCTGCATATTTCAGCCTGCCCGAGCTGCCACAGGTGACTCAGGGAACAGAGCCGTGGATCCCACGCACTGCAGCCAGGCTCGTCCTTCCCTTGCTTCCAGCCTTGCTAAAAAAGATCTTAGTCCAGGGATCAAAGCTCTTTTTCTGGAAGGGAAGTTTCATTTAGTTAAGGAGAAGGATTTTCGGTTTAGGAGCGGTGTTGTGCTGTGCTTGCCTGGCTTCTCCCCCTGCTAGGGTCGGGAGTTTGGGATGGGACACCCTGCGTCCGAGCGTTTCCCTTCACTAAAATAAAGGACAAAAAAAAGGAGAAAATTCTGTCTCCGGTATTTTTTCTCACTGCCCGGGGTCTCGGACATCAGCCCGAGACATGGAAACGGCAGCGAGCGGGCACTCGGCTCCCACACGGGACTATCCCAAACTCCCCGTGAAATCCCGCAAGAGCCTTTATCGAACCGAGGGAGGGTGAGGGGATGCCCGCGGCAGGTGCCGGGTGCCCGCGGGCGCAACCGGAGCGTCCGGGGCCGGAGAACGAAACCGCAGCGGCGCTGCCTCCCCGCAGAGCCGATGGAGCGCGGCCGGCCCCGCTCTCCGCCGCGGCTTCTCCCGGGAGTCTCCGCACCGGGAATCCCCGGAGCCTTCTCCTGGCCCCCTCTGCACCGGGGAGCGGGGAACCGCCGCCTTCTCCAGGGACCCTTCACACCGGACACCGGGGGTCCCGGAGACCCTCCGGACCGGGGATCCAGGGACGCGGCGCCTTCTCCCCGGCCCCTCTGCAGAGGAGAGCCGGGGACCTGGCGCCTTCTCCAGGACCTTCCGCAGCGGGGACCCGGTGCCTTCTCCTGGCACCCTTTGCACCGGAGAGCCGGGGATCCAGGGACCCGGCACCTTCTCCCGGGACCTTCCGCAGAGGAGACCCAGGGACTCTCCACACCGGGAACCCTCCGCACCGGGGATCCCGGGATCCAGGGACGCAGCGCCTTCTCCCGGGACCCTCCGCAGAGGAGACCCAGGGACCCTCCACACCGGGAATCGGGGGACCCTTCGCACCGGGGATCCCGGAATCCAGGGATCCAGGGACCCGGCGCCTTTTCCCGGGAACCTCCGCGCCGGGAACCGGGGTATCCTCCGGACCGGGGATCCAGGGACCGAACGCCTTCTCCCCGCACCCTCCTGGCAGCGGGAACCCCTGCTCCGTGCGCCTGTCCGGAGCATCCCCTCCCCTCTCCGCTCCGCTCCGGAGCCCCTCCGGAGCATCCCCGCTCCGCTCCGGCCCCGCCGCTCCCGGTGCCGCTGCCCGGTCCCCGCGAGGCCCCGCCCCTTGGGCCCCGCCCCGCTCTCTGATTGGCCGCGGGCGCGCGGGGGGCGTGTCCGGCGGGGCCGTATTAAACGTGCCATGGCCGCCCGCAAAAAGGGGCCGCGGGCGGGCGGGAGCGCAGTGCGAGCGGAGCGGGCACCGGGCACGGCCTCGCCACGGATCTTACCCCCTTCTCCCCGCCGCCACCTCCCTCGCGGCCGCCGCAGGTAAGAATCGCCTCCTTCCCCCCGCGTCTCCCCGCCTCCCCGAGCGGCGGAGGCGATGCGCGGCGCGCGCGCTGTCGCGACACCCCCGCGATAGAGCGTCCGCTGTTCTGTCGCTGCTCTGCGGCTTGGAGAAGGAGGGGGAACTCCTGCGTTTCTCACGGAGCTATTCTCAGCGCCTCAGATAATGCGATAGGTATGGCTGGAGCGCCCGAGCATCTGCTTGCAGCATCTGTTTGTGCTCATAACTTTCCATGCACCAGCTGCTCCCCCTTTTTTTCTCCCCCCTCCCGGGATATTTTATCCTGAGGAAGGGCTGGAAGTTCGCATGACAACTCCGCGTCGCACAAAGCGCACCGCTCCATCCCTCTCGCTTCTCCTCGCCTGTTGTTTCGTGCACGGAGAGAAGAGGGCAGAAGCAGCGAGTCTCGGGGTTTGAGCGTCCGGGATGGTTTGGAGGGGTGCGAAATGAACCTGTAGCTCCATTCATCGCCCCGATGCAAACGGGAAGGTTTCTTTATTATTGACCGTCCTGCCAAAAAAAACTGAAGCAGGGGGGAAAAAAAGAAAAAAGCATCTGGGAAGGCAGCGAAGAGCTGTATTGTTTCAGCTTAGCTCATGACAGTGAAAGGAAAAAATACTGATAAGCACAGGCAGATGGATTTGGGGGGTCAGTGATGGGGCGGGGGCCGCTGGGGACCCGCAGGTGCCGCTGGCCGGGCTTGAGCCGGACCCGCAGCTCTGTCCCCGCAGCTCTGTCCCCACCCCGCAGGCTGCCCGCACTTGTCCCCGCGGCTCAGCCTCACCTTTACACTTGTTTGCTTTTCCATGTCCCCGCGGCCGGTGCGCCGCGTACACCCCCTGGTGATGGCTGCTCCGCTCGGAGTTATTTTGTCACCAGCCACAAATACCCCGGGCCCGTCTCCTTGGCAGGGCAGCAGATGCGAGCACCACTTGTCCTTCCCTTTCTCCTATTTCTTCGCACCCATTTCCCCTGCATCATGTGCTCTTTTTGAGTTTTTTTCTCCCCCCCTCCGCTGCCTGTCCCTGAAGGTCAGATCCTTCTCCTGAAGGCAGCTCGCCACTCCGTGTAACTCGAGTCGTGCCCGGAGCGGCGGAGGAGCCCTGGGGAACGACTTTTAAGGAGAAAGGTTACAGGGGTGGCAGCGAGGGAGCAGGAATGTGGGAACGGGCTTGGCTGGAGCGAGGAGCTGCTTTGTTCTGCTCTGCGAGGGCAGCAGGGAGGGCGCTTGGCTGAGGTGGTGCTGGTGCTCTCTTGGCAACATGTGCCCGGCTCGCTCCGCAGGGCTCGCTGGCGTCAGCCGGGGAATAACCGCTCCAAGCGCTCCCTGCTGCTCCTCTCCGCCCTCCCCTGCTCCTCTGCACTCCGGAGTTATCCCTCAGTCTTAACCTTTGCACGAATTCCTCTCCTGCCGTGCCTTGCACTGCGGTCGTCCTTCCCCAGGGCACGTCTGCAGGGGGATGCTCGGGGGAAAGTGAAGCTTCGGGCTCCTCGTTGTGGCATTTCCCCAAATGCTGGCTCAGAAATGCTGCAGATGCAGCACAGCCCCGTTTTCCAAGCTCCTCCAAGCATCCCCTCACAGCAGAGTCAGCCAGGATCTCCCATTCCATCCCATCCCTTCCCAGTAATCCTGTGTCCCTGCCAGTGCTGGTAATTCCAAACCTTGTACTCCCTTCCACAAGGAAAGGTTACTTGGATTAATAATAGTAATAATAATAATAATAGTAATAATAACAAGACACCTGGTGATGATGAATTTACAGCTCTGGCTGCACTGCACTGGGCCCAGTTGGGCAAATACTGGGGTGGGTTGGTGGTACTGGGTTGGCTTCCTTTGCCCGGTGAGGATTGCGGGGCTGCTCCCACACCAGCCTGGAATTTTTGGTGCCAGCAGAATTTTGGGGCAGCAGCCCTGCTCTGCCTTTGAGCAGCAGGTGGATTGTCACAGTAAAGAGCAGCATTAGGTTTTCCTGCTGCTTTGTTCTGGGGATTTTTGTGGGAAGTTGTGGTGGCAGTGGTTGTGAAGGTCAGGGTGAGCAGGGAGCAGGTGCTGGGGCAGGCAGTGGATCCACAGGGCATTTCCCAGGAGCTGCATTTCCATGAGCAGGATGAGATCAGCCCCTCTGGCCGATCCCTGTGCGTGGAGCTGCTCCTGCTCCCGACCCACCCATCCCATCCTCCTGGCCACCCCTGCACTTGCAGGGAGAGAGGCAGTTTGTGCTGGAAAAGCAGGCAGGGAGCTCTGCTGCCCCGGGGTGTGACACAGCTCTGTGCTGTGAACTTCCAGCAGGCTGCAGAGCTGCCCCCAGCCTCACCCCCGGCTTTTGGGTACCAAGGGGGTGCAGCTCCATCCCCACAGCACAGACAACGAGGAGGGAGCTGGGCAAGGGACAGGAGGTAAGAGGTGCTCAGTCCTTCAGGAGAGGAATATGACAAATTCGGGTCCCAGACTTTAAATGCAGCCACAGGAAGCTGGTGTTAGGATTTCAGGGATTTGTGGAATTCAAACAAGTGTCCTCAGGTCAAGACTTTTGTGGGAGAAGCTGCATATTCAGGCACTTTAAACTTTACGGCTTATCTCTCTCTCCACCAAAAGTTTTCCTCTAAAATCCAGAAACCCCCCCCCAAAACTGCAGAATAAACTGTTTCCTGGGCTGTGTGTTTCCATCAGCTTGGAACAAAACAGGCTCTGACTGTGGAAGTCGAACATGACTGTGATTAGAGGATGTGGTTTATGAAAGTGATCGATTTGCAGAGCAGTGCAATGGCTTTTCAAGAAGTTTTTTTAATGTGGGATGTATTAACAGTAATTCCACTTCCCCGCCGTGTTCAGGTTTCTAACAAAAGCGGGGTTTTGGCCAAAACAAATCATTTAAGTGAGCGTTAAAAGAATTCTTTTGTATTTTTGAGCACGATATCCTGACGGGAATGAGAAACTCTGTGAACAAAAAGGTGTAAGAGGGGAAAAAAGTGGATCCTTACACAGTGGCGGCAAGACAGTCATAAAAGTAAGAATAAGTGCCCAGAATAAAGGCAGCTCCACCAGAAGTGTTGAGTGCTGAGAGCTGCACTCCAACGGGCATTACAGAACCCGCCAAAAGCTGCCAAAATGTCTTGTCTGAGCTGAAGTCACAGATGAGTAATCTTGGCAAGGAGGCATCGGGACACATTCTTGCACAACAAGCAGGAGCGAGGGGAGAAGAGGAGGTGAAAGCAAACCCCGAGGAGATCCTGGAGGGAGAAGCAGCTGATGATGCTGCTGTTTGTCACCTGCTCTTTTCCTAACAAGTGTTTGCTGCACTCAGGTCTCTGGGACGTGGCTGAAGGATGTGGGAGGGCTTGAGGAGTCGTTTGAAATGAAGTTTTTGGAGCACCTCAGCAGGGCTTGAGGGGCTGCTGCTGTTGGGAAAGGAGATAACATCTCATCTCCAGCTGTTGTCAGATTGCAGGCAGAGGAAGAGCAGAGGTCCTGCTGGGCAGGGGTTGTGCTCCATGGTGGCTGCAGTTTTGTTGGCTTTTGGACAAACTCAGATAGGTTTTGATAACATTAATTTAGGAAGAGCACCGTGATTTAATCCCCCGCTACTGTAAATGGTTCTGGAGCCTCCCGTGCCCTGCCAAAGGGGCAGCAGACATTCCTCTCCACCCGGGCTGAGCTTTATTCCCTCCGTGGGCCGTGTGTGGCTGGAGCAGTTGCTTTAATGCATCCCTTCTCCTCTGCAGCATTTCAATTCCATTTCCTGATATGCAGTACATGACTTAATGGATGACGCACTTGTTAAAAGCTAGACCTGGGCCTAAGCCAGACCTCCCTGAAACAAGTTTTTGGTGGCTTGTCCCCTTGGGAAGGAGGTTTTGTAGCCTTTCTGCTGAGTCTTGATTGGTGACATTTGAGACTCACGGGACCCTCAGCAGGACCATTACCAGCTGGAGATGGAAGGGGATGCCTCGGGCTCCCGAGGGGAAGGTGCTGGATCTCGCTCCTAAAGGTGTTAGGAAGGCACTCAGCTGGTTCTGCTGCGTTCTCCTGGTGGCTTCAGCAGCAGCAGATGAGGGATTTAAAAGGTTTAAATTTTTTGTACAGCTTAGGCCAAACGTGAGCGTAAAAACCACAGAGATCCCGATGAGTTTATGGAGTTAGAGAGGAGCTGCTGCAGCCCTTGTTCCTGATATTTGCTGAGAATACACAGCTCCTTCTTTTAGCTTATTTAAAACAATTGTTTGTGCTTTGATGTCATGGAATCGCCACTATCTGCGCTTCCCAAGTTTATTGCTTCTCTCCACCTTCCCTTTTGCACACTCCCTGCTTTGTCATGGGTCAGGCAGTGCACGAGACATATCATAAGTCACCACAAACCACTTCAATATTTGTGTTTGAACAGAAGGGCATTAAAGGGAATTGTTTGTTTCAAGAGAAGCAGAAAGCCCAGTTGTAAATAGCAGAGAGATCCCTTGCGTGCCCAGCTTTAAAGTGAATATTGCTCATGCTGGACACAATCTCTTCAGTGTTTTCCCTCAGGAAAAGCAATTCCTTCCTTGCAGTAACGATGTGACCCCTGGCCATGCACAGCTGCCAACATGGAGCACTGCTGAAAATGTCATTAAGAAAAAGGAAACTTCCTGCAGGTCCAGAGGTGTCATTTTCCTTGGTTCCTCATGGTTTTCCTCCAGGATCTAACGTGCCATTTCTCTTTCTCTTGCAGACCATGCCCTCCCTATGACGGTGGCTTGCTGAGCTCACCCTGCATGCCAGAAGACTGTCCTTGGTTGATCCGAGGGCTCCTGGGGACTCCGGCCTCCGCCCGCTTTTTCCGCGTGTGTGTGTTCCTGTAGAACTTTCAAAACTGTTTCTCCAAAGGGTTTTGCAGAAACTCAGACTGTTTTCTAAAGCAGAAGCACCTCAGTCCCCGGCCGTAGTGATGGGCAGCGTGCGAACCAACCGCTACAGCATCGTGTCTTCGGAGGAGGACGGCATGAAGCTGTCCACCATGGCCGTGGCCAACGGCTTCGGCAACGGCAAGGGCAAGGTCCACACCCGGCAGCAGTGCCGGAGCCGCTTCGTCAAGAAGGACGGGCACTGCAACGTCCAGTTCATCAACGTGGGCGAGAAGGGGCAGCGCTACCTGGCCGATATCTTCACCACGTGCGTGGACATCCGCTGGAGGTGGATGCTTGTGATCTTCTGCCTGACTTTCATCCTCTCCTGGCTTTTTTTTGGCTGTGTGTTTTGGTTGATCGCGCTGTTGCACGGGGATCTGGAGGACCAGGAGAACAGCAAGCCTTGCGTGTCTCAGGTGAGCAGCTTCACCGCAGCCTTCCTGTTCTCCATCGAGACCCAGACCACGATCGGCTACGGCTTCAGGTGTGTCACCGACGAGTGTCCCATCGCCGTGTTCATGGTGGTTTTCCAGTCCATAGTGGGCTGCATCATTGATGCCTTCATCATTGGCGCCGTCATGGCAAAGATGGCTAAGCCAAAAAAGAGGAATGAAACTCTGGTCTTCAGCCACAATGCCGTGGTGGCCATGAGGGACGGGAAGCTGTGCCTGATGTGGCGCGTGGGGAACCTGAGGAAAAGCCACTTGGTGGAGGCGCACGTGCGGGCGCAGCTCCTGAAATCCAGGATCACGTCGGAGGGGGAGTACATCCCCCTGGACCAGATCGACATCAACGTGGGCTTCGACAGCGGCATCGACCGCATCTTCCTGGTCTCCCCCATTACAATAGTGCACGAGATCGACGAGGACAGCCCTCTGTACGACCTGAGCAAGCAGGACATGGACAATGCCGACTTCGAGATCGTGGTCATCCTGGAGGGCATGGTGGAGGCCACCGCCATGACCACCCAGTGCCGCAGCTCGTACCTGGCGAACGAGATCCTCTGGGGCCACCGCTACGAGCCCGTGCTCTTCGAGGAGAAGAACTACTACAAAGTGGACTACTCGAGGTTCCACAAAACGTACGAAGTGCCCAACACACCCATCTGCAGTGCCAGGGACTTAGCGGAGAAGAAATACATCCTCTCCAACGCCAACTCCTTCTGCTACGAGAACGAGGTGGCCCTCAGCAGCAAGGAGGAGGACGAGATCGACACGGGGGTGCCCGAGAGCATGAGCACGGACACGCACCCGGACATGGAGCACCACAACCAGGCGGGGGTGCCCCTGGAGCCGCGGCCGCTGCGGCGGGAGTCGGAGATATGACTGGCAAGGCTCTGCCTCTCCCGCGTGGTCGGAAGGCAAAACCCCCACCGTGTCCAGCGGGCAAAGGCTCGTTGACCTGAGAAGCTGGCCCAGAAGAGTTTGCAGACAACGGTACTGTGGAAGAGAGAGAGGTGTGAAGGCAGCAGACCCGAGGAACCCAGGCTGGTTTTAGGGCTGTCCTCAGAGGAGGGACAACAGGAAATGAACTCTAAACACAAAGCACTAAACATGTCTAAGTATGAACAGAAGGCACATATGTTGTAGAATAAATTATGTATATATTTTTTTACAAAACTTGAACTTGCAGGCAAGCTTTGGTTGGGTTATTATTATTTTTTGTTTTTCAACTTTTTCCAGAATGCTTCTCTCTAGGGAACAAGAATGTTTTTAATGGCATAACAAAGGCAAGAATCTGCCTTATTATTATTATTATTATAATTATTATTTTTTAAAAAGCTGCTGCTAACTACATGAACACAAATGGTTATTTTTGTTGCAGTGTAGTTTTTATTTTCTCTTGTGTAATTTAAAAAGGAAAAAAAAAAAAAAGTCAGTGTTGAACTTTTTGGGTTGAAAAGCTCGTGATCAGTTCAGAGAGGCCAATGTTGCCAGAAAGTTTAAACTCCTTTTGAGGCCAGTAGTTGATAGCTAGAATCAATTTCTCTCTTTCCAATTACATAAGGGGCATTATGTAATATCAGGCCAATCAGTAGCCTCCAGCAAAATTATGATTTTTTGGGGGGAGAATTTAATTCTCTGTCTAAAGGAAAAATGAGACAAAAGATATGTACACGTAGGAAAAAATACTAAGTTAAAACTACCTAAGTGGATACCAAAGAAAATGCACAGTTTTGCACAGTGGAGTTTATTTAAAAAAAAGAAAAGGAAAAAAAAAAGGAACAGGCTGCTTTAAACAACAACAAAAATATTCAAACCTCAGACACCTTTTTGGTTTTGACTTTTTTCTTTTTTTTTTTTCCTTCTTTTCGTTTTAAGACCTTTATTTTGCACCTTATTCTAAAGGCTTAAGGCTCAGATCTAAAACGAGCTGGGCCTCCTCCTCTTTCCCCCTTGGGGAAATAAAATCCCTCTTTGCTTGTAGGGGAGAAAGCTCAGTTGGGGGAAGCAAACCAGCAGCATTTGAGTGTCCTCCCTGGCCTGCCCCAGCTCCTGAGCTCCAAGCGGAGGAGCTTTCCCTGAAACTGTGCCATGGACACACTGTGGAGCTGCTGGGGTTTGGCCACGGGTGAGCCAAGCAGCAGAGAAATCCCCAGGAAGAGTTTTTTGAGGAGGAAGGAAGAGGAGGAAAGGGCCTTGGCAGCACGGCACTCGGGAGTGGCGGAGGGATGGCAGCGTTTTGTGCAAAGTGCTTCTCTCCAGCAGGGCAGGGGGAGTCAGGAAGGGTTTCCATCCTGTGGAGAGAGGGATTCTTTGGGGAGGATGAGGCTGCAAAGGGAGCTTCACCTCCTGCCTCCTCCCCCCAGCAAACCCCAGCTTGGGTGGTCAGCAGGTGACACACACCCATCACTCATCACCAAGCAGATTTTGTCACCTCCAGCAAAGCTCTGGTGGCATTTTGGCTCCTTCACCCAGAAGGCTTTAAATTCTCTGTGCCTCTAAGCTGGAGGAGACAGCAAAGCTGTGCTTGGCCCCTGCTCCTGAGGCGTGGTGGGGATGGCAATCCCCGACGACTCTTGCAGTATTGGATCACTGTATGCCATTAAAAAACAGCTTGTTCTAGCTCTGGTGTCTTCTGCACGTGGGTTTCTGTGAAGGCCTCTGGCCCCTGGGAGAAATGCCTGCAATGAACTGGTTGCTGATAAGATGCTGTCTGCAGCGGGTGGGCTGGAAACTGTGGGAATTCCGTGTTGTAAACACAGATTTGGCTCCTGGAGAGGGCACAGGATGAAGTGCAAGTCCTGAGGCTGTTGCTGGGCTGGGAGGATGGAGAAGGAAGGGGAGGGTGGACATTTCAAGGCGGTTTGGTGGCAGTTTCTGGGTCAACAGTGCTGGAGACAGCGGGGTGCTGCTAGTGCTGCTAACGGTGACGTTCCTGCAAAAGGAGAAAAACTAAACCAAAGAGTATTCAGTGACACAGAGGGGGCACGAAAACACAGCGGGGAAAGGGAGGCTGGGCAGGAGAAAGGGGACCTGATCTCAGATCAGCATCCCCCAGGTGCACAGCGCTCCCACCAAATGATACTTGAGATATTTGAGGGAGGGATGAGAGACGGGGGGTGGAAAACGCAGGATTTGTCTCATTTCTTTGACACACAACAAATCCAGAGAGTTTAAAAACAAACAAACGAAAAAATCCCCTCCCCTTTAACGTTTCTGGTGCAGAGGTTCTGGGTTTGTTTTTTTTTTCTTTTCTTTTCTCGTTTGTTTTGTTTTGTTTTTCAAGCCAGTTTTTCAGAAATATTTTTAAAAAATTGTACATTTTATAAAGTTTATCAAGTATTTTCATATTTAAAGCCAAATGTAAATAGAAGTCTGTAAAGGAGGACAAGGAGAAGACAACGAAAAGGCCACAAAAATAAAAAAAAGTATCAATTCAGCTTGGCAGTCTCGGCTCGCTAGGACTAGATGCTACAGGTTAGCATGATTTTTAGCAAATTACTTGCAAGCCTTATAGGATTCCTAATGCTCTGAACGTCTCTTTATTTATTTTTTAAGCATGGACTTCTCATTGGAGAGCACGTTCTGGTTACTGGCGTTTCTGCAGAGCTCCCAGAGCCGCGGCGAGGGGGGTGGGTCCAGGTGTAATCCATCGCTAATCTCCGCTTGTTCTTTCTTTCACAACCCTTTGTCTTTGCCCAGGGAGTCCCACATTTCAATCCTGCCTCTGGGAAGAGCCCCGCAAGTGGTTTTTTTGCCGTTAGTTTTGGGTTTTATCAGCGGAAAATTGGAGGAATCATTTAAAAAATTATATTTTTTAGGACTAGACAGTGACTGACAGCTTTCCTCCAGTTGCCGTCAATCCTGGGCCAAGCTGATGCTGACTCTAAAACTCTAAAACTCTAAAACGTTAAAACTCTAAAACTCTAAAACGTTAAAACTCTAAAACTCTAAAACGTTAAAACTCTAAAACTCTAAAAAGTTAAAACTCTAAAACTCTAAAAAACGTTCAAACTCTAAAAAACGTTAAAATGTTAAAGCTTTTAAAACTTTAAACCTTTAGACCGACGGAGCTCTACCCACAGCCTCCCCCAGGCCTCGGTGCAGCCTCTTCATCCAGGATAAATCGGCTCGCCCAGAAGTTTTTCTCCTGTCTTTTGCTTAGGGGCTGGGGGGGAATATGTTATTTCTGCCCTTCCCTGAAAATACTTGAATGAGACACATTGTCTGACCCATAATTCTGTGTACAGTGACAGGAGCAGAGGCAGGTGGGGATGGTTCCCTCCCTCCGTCTCTTCCGTGCGAGTTCTCCTGGGTTAAGTGGCCAGGGCAGGAATCCTCACTCATTAGCTGGCTTTAATTGCTTTAATTTCCCTCCCCCAGCCATGAAACACTTCTGTGTTGGCGGAAACCCTCGGAAAAAAAGACAAAGGGTTGCGATATTTAATTTGTTCTCTTAGGTTTCCTTTCTCATGATGGATTACAAAGGCAAAACTGAGAAGTACTGTAATGTCTTTAATTCTGGCTGCTCACCACATTGTGAAGTAGAAGGTGCTGCGTAGCTGCCACCCCACAGCCCACCAGAAGCTGATTTTGTAAGGACTTTTTTTGGCCTGCAGCTCCTGTTAAGACGAACAATCTCGGCATCTTGACAGTTGTCCATGATTATTTTCCTGTTTGCAGCCTTTTTGTATCGAAAGTCTTCCTAATGTACTGCACAAAATTGTGGATTGTACAGATTTTTATATATTATGTCTTATTTTATTATTTCTAAATAAATAATTTAAAAAAACAAAGAAAAAAAAAAAAAAGATTTGAGGATGAGCTCGGTGTGTGCAGCCCGGGTGTGAAGGGGGGGGAGAGAAGGGTCTGGAGGGGGACATTGAGCTGTGTTTGTGGT
>VZTZ01045157.1:19496-31284 GCA_013400955.1 Drymodes brunneopygia | reverse complement strand
GCTCCTTCCCTGCCTCCACAAAAGGCAGGAGGAAAGGTGATCCCAGCGTTATTTCCCAGGGGAGAACACAAACCAGGCCTGTACTGGAGGAAAATCTTCCCCGGGTGAATTCTGGACCTTTCTTGTGGTCACACCTGGGGCTCTGCAGAGCTCCAGGTCATTTTGAGTGGAGATGGAAGAAAAGCTCCAACCCCCAAAGCAGGGAAGGGGAGGGGATGAAAGCACCCAGAGCCCAATGGAAGATTTGGGAAGGGATTAAAAAATTAAGGAGGAAACTCATCTTGAAATCCCCATGTTCTGTGTGAGCCTGGAACATCTCTGGCTGAAACGCTGCTCCTGGGCTCAGCTCAGCTCAGCTGGTGTCACCTCCATCCCTCATTTCCCTGAGCCTGGTGTCACCAGCACAGGGACAGGCCAGGGAAGTGCAGCCTCAGGGAGCCACAAAGAGCCGTGAAATCCTGATTTGTGCAGCCTCCAGGCAGATACTGAGGCTGCACAGCCGTGCCTCAGCTCCAAAGTGCTGATCCAAGGGGATCACACCCAGCTGAGGGAACATCTCACTGCAGGTTTGACCCCTCTGCTGATTGCCCAACCTCTTGCTCAGCCTGTAATGCCATCAAACCACAGCTGGGCTGAAGCCCTGACCCCAGCGAGCTCGACTCCATTTAGAAATTCAAATTTACTTCTCAGATCTGAAGGTCTCTTGGAAAGTTTATCATCATAATTACAGGGCTGGATTTGGAGACACAAAAGCTGCCACAGCCTGCAGCTGCTTCTTGTCCCTGCATCCTCAGGCTGAGCTGCTCGGTGCCCTGCCCTGGATGTTTGGGTTTGTTTTGGGTTTTTTTTTCCAAGTCAGTTTTTCAGAAATATTTTTTTAAATGGTGCATTTTAAAAAGTTTTTCAATTATTTTTATATTGAAAGCCAAATGTAAATAGAAGTCTGTAAGGGAGGAGAAGGAGAAGACCACTCCCTGCTGCTCTGTGCCTTCCCTAAATCATGAGCACCCTCTCCTGTCAGTGCCTCTCCTCCTCTGCTCGGGCCCATTGGAGTCAGCACGAATTAAACAGATTTTGGTGGCCAGCAAGGCAGTAACTGAAATTTTCTTCTTCTCTGCACCCAGGTGATCTGAAAGATGCTCTGCAGGCTCCTGGAGCCAGGCAGAGGGAATAAAATGCCACAGAAAAGGTGGAGAAACTGCAGGACAGTGACAGTGATGCTGCTGGGTGCTCCTGCACTGGAAATATCAGCACGAAGCAACTGGTGCCTCTTTTGCCAGTTTTGTCAAACAGGACAGAAAAGGAGAGCAATGAAAACTATAAAACGAATAAAATTATAGAAAAGTTAAGAATAAAACTACAGAAAAGTCAAGAAGATAAAAGTTAAATACAAGTCTTGAAAATACATATTTTTTTCTCCTTCCAAACTTTTCACTAGAATTATTTATAAGATTATAATCCCGCACTGATGTTTTTGGTTTGAGTGGCAAATCCAGGGTTTCACATGCAAGAAAATGGAGTTTAAGAGTTTTGGATGGGCAGGACAGGAAGGGGCTGCAAATACCCCTGTTCCAGCCATTTATGCATTTTACATCATCCTTTAAAAACAAAAAATGCTGCCCTTGCCTTTCCCTCCCTTCCTGGCTTGGATTTCAACCCACAACAGGTTTTATTAAAGAAAATCTACACTGAGATTTGTATAGATGACATATTCATGAAATTGTGACGTCCCTGCTGAATCCCTCTGGTTGGAAGGGACTTCTGGGGATCCCAGGGTTGAATCCCTTCCACCTCCCAGCTGCTGCAGATTTCAGGAAAACTCAAGAACCAAGGTCTAAGCCAGGTCTCACACGACCAAACCTGGCCTAATTCCGGTTATTCCTTGTATCCAGCAGCAGGAGGGAGGTGAATCAGGAGAATCAGGTGAATCCTGCTCCCTCCTGCTGCTCTTGGCTCCTTGGGAAGCAGGAGGAAGTTGGAGGTTCTTGCTTTCCAGGATTTTTTGTTTTGCTAACTTTTTGTCAAGATATTCTGTCGAGTTTTTGTACAAATACCCCACTGTGCATAAAGTTCATTTGATATGCAAATCAGCTCATTAATTATGCTGCTTTACACGGCTGTGCCTGGGTTTCCTGCAGGGACACAGCCTGGGGCTCACTGGAAAATCCAGCACTGGGCTCTAAATAAAGAACTCACCAAACCAGGGCACTTTGAGGTCACCACCTCAGAAATCTCCTGATTATTGAGCTTGGAGACAGAGCTGGCTGCTGGTGCTGCCCAGGACTCACAAACTCCAAGATGCTGCTCCCTCTGAGCTCGTTATTGGATTTTAATTGGTGTGGAATAGGAAAGGATGGATTTGAGCAGCTGAGCAGCACGGGATCTTTATGGCAGGGCTGGTCACAGAGAAATAACTCTGCTTTAGCTCTGTTTTTGAAGTCTTTGAATGTTCTGAAAGGAGGCAGTGGCTGTTGCATCCGGGAGGGATAAATGTCACCTTCGAGCAGTTCCCTGGATTTCTGTGGGGTCCTTCCCATGCACACACAGAACTCAACACAGCCCAGAAAACTTTTTTTTTTTCCTTTTTTTTCCCCCTTTTTCCCCATGTTGATACTTGCACTGCCTTCACTTCTGCTGGCAAGGTGGAAAGCAGATCAAAAGTTGTTATTTTGCTCTGTTTACACCTAAGGGAAAGAGGGCTTTGGTTGCTGCAGGTGACTCAGGATCCCTCCGGGATGGAAACAGAGGGAATTCCATCCTCCCTTCTGCAGGAGAGTCTGGCAGGAGATGTCTGTGCTCCAATAAAAACCCCGCAGCTGACTGAAGAGAGGGAAGGAAAGCTTTAAAGGAAAAATAAAGTCAATAGGAGCACGGAGCAGCTCAAATGCACACGCTGCATCTCAAAAATGATAATTTGAAGGGTTTGGGGGGAGAAGGGAAACAAATCCATGGGAGAAAGCAGAATGTCCCCACTTCCACCTTGCAGAGGTTGTGCTGATGGAGATTTGGGCTCCTGGGGGTCACGGAGTCCTTGGCCTCTTTTCTCTCTGTTTCTGGCCAGTCCCAGCCCTGATCCCGTGCAGGAATTGGGCTCTGGGGGTGGCAGTGGGATACAGAGGATGTGGATCCTCCCACAGCTCTTCTCCACACCCTGGGCATGGTCACTGCTGCCAGCAAGGAAGCCAAAGGATTAAAAGCAATTAGGGAAGCCCTGATTTATCCTAATTAGAGCCAATACTGGAGCTCTATTAGAGCGCTTATCTCAATCTCCCCAAGGCTTTCTCCCAGTGCTCTCTGGAGTTCCTTTGTGCCCTTCTCATCTCTCTCTCCTCCCAGTGACACCAGTTTGTGATCTCAGGACCTGCTGGCTTTGGCATTTACCTTCAGAGCTGCAGCATTTCCCTGCACTCGGGGTGTGCTGGCATTTTCAGCACTGATGGCTCATTAAGGGCTGCGATGAAATCCTGCTGAGTCCCTGCCCTGGGTGTTTAACGAGTGGGGGCTGCCAGGATTGCAGGGCCTGGGATGCCTCAGGGTTTCAGCTTTTATATTTCCATCTATTTGTAACCCTGCAGTTCTTTAGTGCAGAACTCTGAACTCCATCTCCAGTGGCAGCTGCTGCTCTCCCATTTGGGGCAGACACAACAATTCCTCTCCAGGCCTGGCAGTCAAGGACACCTGAGTGTCCCAGGCCCTGAGAGATGGGAACAAAAGTGAGCTGGGGGGAGCAAACTCGGGGTAAATGACTTCATTAGCTGAGGCTGTAATTGGGAGATGAACCCCCAATATGCAAATGGACCAAACTTATAAAAGTGTGGAAACCCCTGACCTGTTGTTCATTTTGGGTGGGCTTTGTCTGCTCTAAATGCACCTGAAGGCCCTTCAATAAATAGGACTGATTTTTATTTCCTAAATTTTGTCTGGCCTGTGTTTTCAGGTAGCCCAAAAGGCATCCCCTGTCCCCTGGCACTGCATCTGACAGATTTTCTGTCGAGTTAACTGCAGGTATGCACTGACTAAACATCTTCAGAAGCTCTGCACAAACAGACTGTGCAGACTGATGAATCCATGCACAGCAGGATGAGATCTGTCAGCCCAGCTCCCCCAGGAATCCCCGGAGCTCAGCGTGTTGTGACAGCGCTGGCTGCGGCAGAGCCGGAGCTTTCTGTGCGGATAACGAGAGCTCTTTCATCCCCAGTGGCCTTCCCAGGGAGCCCGGTGTGCCAACCTCCTGCTCAGAGCCGCAGGCAGAAATCAAACCAGAGGGAGAGAGCAGGGAACGGGAATGTGAGCAGCATTTGCATGTCTTGTCCCTCCTTTCTGTCCTCTGCGGGAATCGCGCTGTGCCGCGGCCGTGCCGCCCCGTCAGTGACACTTCCACTGCTCCAGGAGTGATGTTACAGTCCTGCTGTGTACTGGGTTTTCACATTTGGACGTTCTGTTACACATGAAACCATTTGCATGTGTTTGAGGTGTAATTAATGAGCCTCACATGCTCCAAGTTTTGCAGTTTTCCTTCCACGGGTATTTTCACGCCACTGGAAAGAAGGTGGTTATGGGTGGGTGGTCAAGAGGAACCTTCCCAACATTTTTCCAGGTGACTTTATCTGCTCTAAAGGCTTGTGGAGTTTTGCTGACACCCAGGTCATCATCCATGGAGTTTTGCTGACACCCAGGTCATCATCCAAGGAGCTGCAACCCCCAGAAATCATCCTCTGCAGGAATCGTTTAGTGCTGCCCTGTCAGTGACAGTGTCACCGCTCCAGGAGTGATTTTACAGTCCTGCTGTGACCTGGGCTTTCACATTTGGATGTTTTGTTACACATGAAACCATTTGCGTGTGTTTGAGATATAATTAATGAGCCTCACACACTCCAAGGCTGACAATTTTCCTTCCACGGATATTTTCATACCACTGGAAAGAAGGTGGTTATTGGTGGGTGGTCAAGAGAAACCCTCCCAAGGTTTTCCAGGTGACTTTATCTGCTCTAAAATCTCATGGAGTTTTGCTGACACCCAGGTCATCATCCGTGGAGTTTTGCTGACACCCAGCTCAAATGCACACGCTGCATCTAAAAAATGATAATTTGAAGGGATTGGGGGGTGAAGGGAAGTAAATAAATCCGTGGGAGAAGGCAGAATGTCCCCACTTCCACCTTGCAGAGGTTGTGCTGATGGAGATTTGGGCTCCTGGGGGTCACGGAGTCCTTGGCCTCTTTTCTCTCTGTTTCTGGCCAGTCCCAACCCCGGGTCTGGGCTCCCATCCAAGGAGCTGGAAGCCCTGGAAATGTCTGTGGCTGGAGCATTTGGGATCTGATTTCTGCTGCTCGTCCCCCTCCTGCTCTGCCCCCAGCACAGGAAGGACAGGGAGCTGTCGGAGGATCCAGAGCAGGCACAAAGACCATCAGGAGGATGGAGCAGCTCTCCTGTGAGGAAAGGCTGAGAGCTGGGATTGCTCAGCCTGGCGAAGGCTCCTGGGTGATTTTATTGCAGATTTACAGTTCCTAAAGGGGCTCTAGGAGAGCTGGAGAGTGACCTGGGACAAGGGATGTGGTGACAGGACAGTGGGAATGGCTTCCCACTGCCAGAGGGCAGGGCTGGATGGGATATTGGGAATAAATCCTTCCCTGTGAGGGTGGGCAGGCCCTGGCACAGGGTGCCCAGAGAAGCTGTGGCTGCCCCTGGATCCCTGGAAGTGCCCAAGGCCAGGCTGAACAGGGCTTGGAGCAGCCTGGGATAGTGGAAGGTGAAACAAGATCACTTTTAAAGTCCCTTCCAACCCAAACCATCCTGTGACTATTTCCAGCAGCGCTGAGAGCCCTCGAGTTCCCCAGAAAGGAGCCCTGCACTGTGAGATTTGTGCCAAAAACCACCCACGTTCCCCTCAAAGCCCTGCCTGCCCCCAGCACGAGACACCAGCCACGCTCAGCCCGTTCCAGAGGGGCAGATTCTGTCTCTGATAGGAGGTGACCACATTCCTTCCTTGAAGTTCCTCTCCTCCACGTATCGAAAAACGTGAACAAATAGGCACAATCCATGCCCTGGGGAGCAGAGCAAGCTGCTTTTCTTTTTCTTGGCTGGCTCAGCTCGTGCTGGAGTTGTGGGACTTTTCATCTCCACGCTTGGAGGAGCGGAGTAAAAAAGCAGGATGATGAATTGTGGAAAAATAACTCGCTGGCTTTCCTCAGAACCTCTCCCCTGCAGCTCCTCCTCTCGCTGAGCTCCTTCCAGCACCCCACCATTCCCTGCCTCCGTGCGTGTTATGGCACCTTGGGGATGTGTTAGTCATGAGGATGAAGCTACTGGTGCTCTGCAGGAATATTTCAGCTCTGGCTCTGGCAGGAGAGCTCTGACACAGCCCTGCTGTCGGCACGGCCGCGAGCGCTCGCCCGCCGGTGCCTCCCGACATCCCAGACCGCCCAAAAGTAAACGGGAAACGTCCAATTTTTATTTCCTCAGGTATGCTCGAGGTCCTCGTGCTGGTCTTTGGTGGTGGTGAGGGTTTTGGGGCGCGGGGTGGAGTTGGGATGGAGCAGGAGTGGTGCCTCAAACGGGAGCTTTGTGCTGTCACATCCTGCTCCAGTTCTGTCCTTTCTCCTCCGAGCAGCATCACCAGAGGCTGAGGGGGACTTGGCTTTTCTCTCTTGAGCCCCTGAGGGTTCTTTCCTGCTCTGGGAAAACTCACATTCATCTCTTGAGGCTGGGAATCCTCCAGGCTGCTCTGCCCTGGCCCCTGGGCACTGTGGATGCTCCATGGAATTCCCTTTCCCTGGGACCTGGAGCCTGCAGGGGCTGAGCAGAGGCAGCCCCAGGAGTTTGCAGCAGCATCAGGAGGCACCAAATCACCTCTAATGATGCCCAGACCCGACCTGGGCTTGGGCTGAGCCTAAATCTCCTTTCTGCGAGTTGATTTGGATCTCAGGACTCATCTGTAATTGTGGGTAATTAACTTCTCCTCATAAGTGGGAGCTTCCCTGGCTTTATGGACATCTGCTCCTGGGGGCAGGAGTCCTGTCAGGCTCTTTTCATCTCAGACAGGGCAATTCCAAGTAATTTCAGCAAATATTCACAAAAGAGAGGCCAAGCCCAACTCTCTGACTGGCTGCTTTTGTATATAAATGTAGAATTCCTGGTTAATCCCAGCAGGTTTAGTGCCAGCCCTGGTTTGGAAAATTTTCCTGGACATTTTAGGCCCAGTTCAGTAACCAGCAATGACTGGTCAAAAATCATCTGAAATTATTATCAGAAATTATCTGAAATTATTATCAAATATTTCCCACCTGGCTTTTTATCAGGCAGAGCATTCTCCATCAGCAGAAGGTCAAAAAAACCTAGAAATCCCAAAGGATTTAAATTAAAATATTCAGGTATTACAGGTATATTCAGACCTTTCATGCTCAGAGTGTTTTCCTGGTATTTTCCACATAACCATAATGGATATTATGGAAAAAAAGGGACCAAATGGTGTGAAGGAAAACTTTTCCAGCCTGTCCACATTAAATATTCTCACAGGGAGAGGCTGTGGCACAGAGAACAAGTTTTTAAATATTTCTCTCCCTCAGACCGAGATCTGGCGGACATAAAAATACATTAAAACAACAAAAAGGTTTTGTCGAATGAAATGTCATTTTTTCTTTTTTTTGTTTGTTTTTCCCCTTAGGGAACAATAAGAAAATCTCTCTTTCTGAGCCTATCTCCAGCTGAAACAAGCTCCAGGAGTGGTCACAACCTGCCATAAAAACGCCATGTGCAAGAGAATATATTGAATATCGGGCAAGCAGAAGGGAACGATACGATCTGTTTGGGGTTTGAAGGTAAATGTTTAGACTTTTTCCCCCTTTGAAACAATCTGGGAGTGATGCTGGTTGGCTCGGTGGGAAATGAAATCACGGAGGATTTATGCCATTAATGACAGGCTATGATGTCAAAGACATTTGGCCTGTGGCCATAACCTTTTGTGTGGCTCTGGTGGACTCTTATAAACAGCCCTGCTCAGCTGCTGCCTGCAGAGGAGTCCCCAGCACTTGGGAGCCCTGAAATGCAGCATTTAAAAATATTGAGGTGAAAAACGGAGGGAAAAGGAGCTTTCTCCCTTCAGCATCTCTGGGTTCTGCAGCGGGGCTTGCTGGATGTTTAAAGCAGCAACACCGAATCCGATGGGGCTTTGTGAAACTCTGCTGGCTCTTCTTGGTTTGTAATTAATCAAAAAACCCCAGGCTCGTGGTCAGTAGTGTCCAGCACCAAGGGTTTGGCTCCTCCTGGCCCGTTTGTGGCATAAAAAAGCAGATTTGGTTGGGTTTTAGGGTCACTGCAGTGGCACCCAGCCTTGGCACAGGCGGGAGTGGTGCCAGGGCAGGAGAGGGACAGGGAATTCCTGGCACCTGTGCACCTCTCCTGTGCTCCAAACCTGTCCCCTCAAGCCAGAATTCCAATCATTGCTGGGCAGAAAATGCCCTGGATTTGTCTGCAGCCATTTCAGCTCAGTTTTGTTGTTATTGATGCCGTTTTTCTCTTCGCTCAGAGCTGTTTTCCTCTGGGGCTTTGCCCCTGGGGTTGTGTTGCTGATGTTTCTCCAGGAGCCAGTCCCTCACTGATTGATTGCCACCCATCCAAATGCCACCCTGGGAGGATGCAGAGCCTTTGGTGACCACAGTCAGCAGCACCCCAGTGGTCAGGGGGTCTGGGAAGGTCCGAGCTGAGCTCTGTGTCCTGCAGGGGTTTGGTTCCTAAAGCCCTGGTGAATCCAGCAGATCCCACCCGTGCCTGGGATCCAGCACCAACCCAGCCCTGGGGTTTGGGTGAGCTCCTGTGAAGCTCTCAGGGCCGGAGGGGTGGCCTGAAAGGTGGCTCAGGATTGCTGGGACAGCTCTGCAGAAACCCAGGGAGCCAGAGGGACAGGAACAGCCTGAAGGGTCGTGCCAGAGCTGAGCCAAACTCTGCCCCCAGCACTTCAAACATTTTCCCTTCTCCCCTTTCCTTCCACTGAACAAACGTAAAGAATAAGGTCAGTAAGGCAGAAAGTGTTTTATTTTTGGGTCTGTGCATCCTCAAAGGTATCCAAAATTCAATCCCTTCTACACCTGCAGGCTGCAAACCTCCCCAGGGAAACCTGGTTTGGTGGAACCACAGATTCATGAAATGGTTTGGGGTGGAAGGGACCTTAAAGCTCATTCATTAAAGTGCATCCCCCTGATTTAGGATCTGGTTTTTCGCTTTTCTTTCTCCCCCAGTACCTCTTTTCCATCCCTTTCTTGTCTCTGACCACAGCAGTTGGACTTTGTGTTTTTAATGTCCTGGAGTGACTTTGGCACAACTCCCAGGGTCTGTCTGGGGCTCAGAGGGCTCCAAACCAAGAGCCTGGGCCAGGAATGGGTCAGGTCCCTTTGTCCTGGCCAGGAGTACCCTGCCCTGCCAGATTTCCTATTCACATGCTGCTCTTAATTAGCTCACACCACTAATTAGCACCAATGTGCAGAATGTAGCAGAAGATTGGGTAGAAAACATCTTGATTTGGGCAGATTTCTACCCTGTGAATATTATTTCCCTTTAATTTCAAGTCCCTTCAGCAGAAACATCTTCTCCCCCAGGACTGGAGTCTCCTGGGCAGGGTTGCAGTGGAGAATAAGAAAAGAACTTTAACCCATGCTGAAAACCATTTATTAATATTGAATAAGCCCCTGCCTTCTTTCAACACAAATAAAATATGACTGCTCTCCAAGCTGAAATATGCTGAAATGGAGCAAAGATTTCTATTTTTCCAAAACAAACAGTCTTCAAGTGAGGTCCTTTTGCAATTATTTCAGAGATCTTTTTGTGGATTGGACGGAGGCCTAAAAATAATGTTGTAGGTTGGAAGCTCTGACAGGACCAATAATTACAGTGCTGTAACTCAGCTCAAGCACCCCACTTTCCTCTGGGTATCAGGGCTCCCTTTTTCTCCTTGATGTTTGGAGCATTTTAATGTGTTCTGGTTGAACATTTAAGCCTCAATCAGCAGCTCCTCTGGAAAATCCACTCTTGTATTTTTAGGACTGGGAAAGGACAGAGGGAACTTGTTTCTCCCTATTAAAGTGATAATAAGTGTCTCTGCTAATCAAGGGGGGAGGGAGGGGAAGAAAGGGAATAATGTGGCCGTTTTAATGATCCAATTCTGTCACAAAACAAGAATGTGAAGAGTGAAACACAATCAGCAAACTGGAGCTGCTCTGATATCTGACAGTGCTGGAGGTGCCAGAGCTGCTCTGTCCTGGGGCAGATGGATGCAAGGTCCCAGCTGAACCCAGCCACAACCTCCAGCCTGGGACAGCCAGTCCTGGTCCCTTTTTTCACCTGAATCAGCCCTCAGCAGGATCCATGACCAACATTGGTGCTCTCTGCAGCAGAACTTCCAGAGCAGCTCTGGCTGCCCCATCCCTGGAATGTCCAAGGCCAGGCTGGAGCAGCCTGGGACAGTGGGAGGTGTCCCTGCCCATGGCAGGGGTGGCACTGGCTGGGCTTTAAAGTCCTTTCCAACCCAAACTGCTCCATGATTCTGTGATTTTAATCTATAATTTTATAATTTAATCTATAATTTTATAACTTAATCTATAGTTTTATCTTCCCTGCCAGTGGGGAAATCAAATCCTGCTGGCTGTGATGCAAAGGAACCATCAGAGAGTAGCCAGGGCTGCTTGCAGCACGTTTGGTTGCAGTTCAGTGCTGTTCCAGAAGAAATTAAGATGTAATATTGGTCACTGGATTAATCATTGATTAATTATCAGGGATGTTTTGAGGCTGATCTAATGAGACATCCCGAGACAGGAGGGATGCTGGTGAAATCAAGGGAACCTGGTATTATTTCCACTGCCCTGTGCCACAGATGGGAAGGGGAAAATAAATCCCCTGGTAGCTGAGATAATCCTGGTGGAACAATCCTGCAATCTCTGCTGAGAGCTGCCTGCACCACTGCATTGGGAACTTCCAAACGGGAACATTTCCAGTCTGTGCAGTGTCTCCTCTGATTTCAATTCCCTTAATTCTACCCTTGGACTTCCTGCTCCTTTACACTCAAACAGGCAGAACTGCTTATTATTTGTGCTTGGGAAAGGAGACAAGACCTTTAAGTCGCAAAATGTGCTTTTTTCCCCTTTTCCTTTCCTTCAGAAAAATGTAATTGCACACAAACCCCTCTGAACAATTCTCCTCAGCTGCTTGAAGAGTCCCTTGGCTGAATTGTAAATCACTCTAAAGTGCACCAAAATAAAAAAAAATAGAGGGATCAGGGCATAAATGAGGTTTGGAGCTGTCTAGTCTGGGGTTCTGTAAGGTAATTAAATCAAGGAGACTTTCTGATCTATAGAAGGGTCAATGTGGCAGGGCAGTGCTTTGAACCATGGGCTCATTAAGGCACAATTGCCTCCTTTGCTGCCCGGATTGTTTATAACAGAGGCTTTATTTCGGAGCAGTCAATAACTGCAGAGCATAAATCACAGGCCAGAAGGAGTTATTCCCCCTTTATGGGCCAGATCCTCGGCTGGTATAAATCCCTGCTGCCCCAGTGATGTCACCTCAGTGCTTTATTTACACAATCCCAAGTTCTGGCTCACGCTGTTCCCGTTGGATTGGCTTTTATTGGCTCATTCTGCAGGCACGGATTTTCGTGGATGGGATGGAGGTGGGGGTGACTGGGGTGAGTGAAAAGTGATTTTGTCAGCTCCGAATAATTCTCTTCCTGCCCCCTTCATTTTATTAAAACAAGAGAAACCCTGTGAATTCTTGTCAGCTCAGAACCATTTCCTTGAATCCCACC
>VZTZ01045157.1:0-17666 GCA_013400955.1 Drymodes brunneopygia | reverse complement strand
TTAAGACAATTGTGAATTGGTCAATGAGGTTACCATCTCTACATTTTCACAGGGTAAAGACATGGTCAATCATCTTTCTCTGCCTTAGGAGAAAGGAATGAAAAACAATCCAGAAGTTCAAAACAATCTAGGCCGGTCACAAAAACAAGGAGTGTGTTTATAGAAAATGCATGGGAACTTCTACTACAGAAGTAAAAACATAGAACACTGTAAAAATCAAAATGACGCCACCGCGGTCACTTGGAACCACATTCCCGTTGGATTGGCTTTTATTGGCTCATTCTGCAGGCACGGATTTTCGTGGATGGGATGGAGGTGGGGGTGATTGAGGTGGGTGAAAAGTGATTTTTTCAACTCTGAATTCCTCTCTTCCTGCCCCCTTCATTTTATTACAAAGGAGTTACCCTGTGAATTTTTGTCAGCTCAGAACCATTTCCCTGAATCCCACCATGGTCAATTGGAACATTCCCTTTCCCTAAACATTCCTCTTGGGCTTTGGATGGTTTAATGGTGCTGCTGCTAGATTTTAATTCAATTCAGAAAGGACATCCACGGGCCCAGCACAGGCAGGGCAGTGCAGGCAGCACACCCCAGGTCCATCATTCTTCAGAGGGATGTGCCCAGAAATTTTGGGAATGCCTGGGTCTGGTTTTCCATGTGATTGCAGCACCAAGGCTCCAGCTCTGCTCCTTGGGAACCTTCCTTTTCCCCTGTGCAGGGTTGGGTTCAGCCAGGTCACAGACAGATGGATTTCCAAAAATCTCCCTCAAAAGTGAAGATAAATCTCTGTAAATGTCCTCTAAATCTGAAGATGAATCACCAAAAACCTCCTCAGAGGCTGAAGATCAGCTCCAGAGCTGAAGGTTTTTGTTCATCACCTGAGGGATGGGCGGGTGTTGGATGTGCCCAGCAATTTTGGGAATGCCTGGGTCTGATTTTCTATGTGATTGCAGCACCAAGGTTCCAGCTCTGCTCCTTGGGAACCTTCCTATTCCCCTGTGCAGGGCTGGGTTCAGCCAGGTCACAGTCAGATGGATTTCCAAAATCTCCTTCAAAGCTGAAAATAAATCTCTGTAAACCTCCTTGAAAACTGAAGATAAATCTCCAAAAATCTCCTCCAAGATGGCAGATAAATCTCTGTAAATCTCCTCAAAAACTGAAGATGAATCTCCAAAAACATCCTGCAAAAGTGAAGATGAGCCTCCAAAAATCTCCTCCAGAGCTGAATCAGCTCCAGAGCTGAAGATCCTGGTTCATCACCTGAGTGAAGGGCTGGTGTTGGATGTGCCTGGAAAACCTCCTCCCACAGCCCAGGCAAGCCCAAGATCTGCTTTAAAGCCCAGCTTTAAACCCTGCACCACCAATGTCAAACATCCCCTGCCCAGCTCTGCTCCCCCCCAGTCCCACCTCATCCTCCAACCAAACCTCATTACCAATAACTAATTAAACACAGGGCCTTTCCCAGTGTTGTTCTGGTGGTTGCTGTGTGAGGTCATTTTTGTTCCCTGTGTCATCACGCTGATGTCAGGGCTGCTCTCAGCACGGCCAGGGTGGTGTTTGTGGGGCTGGAGGTCGATATTAAATACTGGATTTAGGATTCATGGGCAGAGCTTTAGCTCGGACTGCGTTTGACCTTCTTTGGCTGACAGGGAGCCAGAGGGGTTTTTCCATGGCATTAAGTTAAAGGAGTTTCCACTGCCAGCTTTCTCCTCTGCCTCCACCATATCACAACTCTCACTGGGAATCATCAAAAAAGATTTCTCGGAGGAAATAATAAAAATTTGTGGAGGAAATCTCCAGAGAGCAAAGCATCAAACCACCAAAGAGACAGAAACAGCCAAGGAATAATGTGAAAAATTGATGAGCAGAGCTGCAGATACTGGAAAACAATAAACAAGCAGAATCTGCTTAACCAGGGATGATTGTAACATTATTTCTCTGGGCTGAAAACTCTGAGTTTTACATCCATCCACGATTTTGGCACTCGCACAATGGTGTGTCCAGGCATTTCAGCTCTCTTTGAGACACACAAAAATTATGTCCACTGGTTTTTCCATGAAAAATTACCGGCGTTTTATTCCAAGCTGTTTCACAAATCAAAGCTGTCACTGCGGAGAGGGCGAAACATTCGCCGGCTCTCATCGCTGTCCTCCTCCCCCTGCTCTCAGGGGAGGCAGGAACATTCGTGTTTGAGAGCAAATAATCAGCAATGCTCGTGTTTAAATACTGTTCCTTGGCAGAATAAACCTGTACCTGAGAGGAAAAGCAGAGGAGAGAAGATCTGCACGAACAGGGAATTGAATATCAGGACAAATATTTGCAACCCAGCCCCGGGAGGCTTCTCTTCCTTTCCCTCTGCTCGTCCTTCATCCCTCTGCCCATCTTCCAAACTCTGCTCCTGGGCTGGGCAAGACAGATTTTATTCCACACTGTGTTTAAGATGACACCTCAACTTCATCTCATGCGATGCTCCTGCTTGCGGCCACAACATAAAAACCTCCAGAAAGGCTGGTTTGGTTCTCTAAGCTGCCTGAAGCCTGGAGATTTCCGTGTGGATAATTTATAAACACACAGCACCCATCTCATATCCATAGATTTGGCTGTCCTCACCCATCTGTAAATCCACAAACTTAGCTAACCCTAACCCTAAACCTGACCCTAATCCTAACCCTAACCTTAAATCCAACCCTAACCCTAACCCTAACGCTAACCCAAAATCTAAACCTAACCACCTTCGCTAACCCTAACCCTTACCAATCCCTGACCCTAACCCTAACCCTAACCCTGACCCTAACCGTAACCCTAATCCTGACCATGACCCTGACCCTAACCGTAACCCTAATCCTGACCATGACCCTGACCCTAACCGTAACCCTAATCCTGACCATGACCCTGACCCTAACCGTAACCCTAATCCTGACCATGACCCTGACCCTAACCGTAACCCTAATCCTGACCATGACCCTGACCCTAACCGTAACCCTAATCCTGACCATGACCCTGACCCTAACCGTAACCCTAATCCTGACCATGACCCTGACCCTAACCGTAACCCTAATCCTGACCATGACCCTGACCCTAACCGTAACCCTAATCCTGACCATGACCCTGACCCTAACCGTAACCCTAATCCTGACCATGACCCTGACCCTAACCGTAACCCTAATCCNGTAACCCTAATCCTGACCATGACCCTGACCCTAACCGTAACCCTAATCCTGATCCTAACCCTGACCCTAACCCTAACCCTGACCCTGACCCTGACCCTGACCCTAACCCTAACCCTAACCCTGATCCTAACCCATCCTTTTCCCTCCAGCTTCCTCCAACTCTCCCAAGCAGTTCAGAAGCCTCAGACCCTCAGAGGTGGCAGCATTTCTTCCTGAACCCGTGCTGGGACTTTTCTCTGCGCATCCTCTCAGCCTGGAGATCTTCCTTACGCTCCTAATCTTCCCCAAACCATCATTTCTTATCCAAAGCTGCTTAAGCACTTTGGGGAGGAACGTTCATTTCCAGGCAATACGTGCCCAACCTTGGCCCGGGGCTGCTCTGCAGGCGGAGCTGCCCATAATCCGGAATAAAATTAAACCTTAATCGCCGCGTTCCGAGGGGAAGATTTGTCACTGCCCAGCTAAAAGGGATCTTAATGAAGACGTTGGTCCTTGCAGGGCACAAATCCATTCCTATCCGCTGGCTTAAAGGGATGTGCAGCTGTGTGCAGGAATTTCCCCCTCTGCAGCAGCTCGGTGCTGTTCAGAGACATTTATATATTTTCATATAAGTACTGTGGACCCTTAAAAATGGGTATATAATTACATATATCCACCTGAATTCCATTAAACCAGCAGGACACGGAGGGTTCACCTCAGTGCTGCAGGGCAGCCTCGTCCCTGTTTGTACAAATTGACCTCCAGGTGAATTAAATCTCTTTTTTTCCGTGCTGTGACACCGTGACAGAGGTTAGAAACCAACCCAGGTCTCCAGAGCGTGAACCGCAGAGATCCCTTCGCCCTCTCCGTTTCTCAACCGCTGGTAATTACACTTAGAAAAGCTCTGGGAGCCAAAACAAACAAGGGAGGTGTTCCCAGTGAGCTCTCAGTTTGTTACGAGTCCTTCCAAGAGGGTTTTGTGCACGAGGCAGGGCAGAAAGTTCTCACGTTGCCGAGCCCTCTTCTTGTGTCCCCGTGCCGGGCGCGTTCGTGTCCCCGCTGACATCGCCCTCCTTGCACGGGACATTTCCTCCCTCTCACATGATGGGAAAAACAAATTCCACGCTGGATCAGGACCCAGCCAGTGGCATCTGGGTCGGTTTCAAAGCACAGGGAGTTTGGTCACTCAGGACCTACCTCAGAACTGACTGGAAGCAATTTTATGCATAAATTTTTTTCCTGTCATACTACGAAGTGTGACCTCATGGGAAGAGCACTCTTAAATATCCACAGATTTCCTATTGTTTATATTGAATTTTAAATACAACCAGTGGACAAAAAAAAAAATTAAAAATAGGCATTTATTGGCTTTTTCTGCGCTACATGATTTTTCATGGATGTAAAAATTCCAGCACCTCCTCGCTCTGCACTGAGTCATTGGAATGTGCCTATCACAGGTGAATCTGTTGGAGAAAATCATCTGTATTGCCTTTTCTTTCTTGGAGCCCGTTCATCCATGACCTCATGGAGCTTCCCAAGAGCTGGCTGAAGTCTGGGCACCTCTAATTAGTGATAAAATCTCACCTGGCACCTCATTTTACCATCAGTACAAGTTATCTGGGAGATCTCATTCAAGAGAAACCTGTGGGAATGTTTCAATCCTGTTATTGACTTTTCTTCCCAAGCTTTGTCATTAATTCCCTCTGCCCTGGGCAGGCTGGATTAGCTGGGACAGCTGAGCTGGGCTCTGGCACAAACGCCTGTGTCCAGATGGGTGTCCCTGTCCCTGTCCCAGCACAACAATCACCCCAGAAGTGCCTAAAAATCCCTAAAAATCCCTAAAAAATCCCTAAAAAAATCCCTAAAAAAATCTCTAAAAAAATCCCTAAAAAATCCTAAAATCCTGAAAAAACTCCTAAAAAATCCCCCCAAAAATCCCCCAAAACCCCTCAAAAATCCCAATAAATCATCCAAAAAATGCCTTGACTCTCCCTTTGCTTCCAAGGTCAGATAAAACCATGGAGATGTCAAAGTGACACACGGGGACATTTTCCACTGAATATTAAAAACTGAGGAAGCTCCAGCCCACAGGAGCACGGTGCAGTTGGAGACACCCATTTGTGTTTTAATTCCCTGTTTTAATTCTTCAAACCTCATAGATTTTTAGGAATAAAAGATTCCCTGTCATTCTCCCAACTGAAGGCACGACAGTCACTGAAGAATGCTTTTGATGAGACATCAACTTCCAAGGAAGTGATTTTTTAATGAGTTTGGGCCAATGGTGAAGGTAAAAGTGATGGAATTCCTGCTTGGCTTTGAGGCCAGTGAGTTCATTCAGATAATTGGGATTTAAGCCTGGAATTCCCTTTGGAAAGGAGCAGTGGCTTTGGGAGATGCTTTAGGGAAGTTCTGGCCGCAGGGTTTGGTGCTCAGTGTGCAGTGGGTGCCAACCCCAACTCACCAGGGTGCTGCAGATCACCTGATGTGGCACAAAGTCCATCTAAAACTGGATTAGGGATGAATTCAACCTTCTGGGACAAAATCTAGGCAGGCTGATGCCCAGATATCTGCACAGCCATTTAAGCCCAGCCTACAGACCGTGTTTTAGCTCAGAAATCATGACCTAGAGAAGCACGGAGGTGACTCAGACCCCAAAGTGTGAAAACCTGAGCACACCCCAACCCACCCAGCCCTTTTGGGGAGCACATGGAGCTGGACCTCAGCCAAAGCCTGGGGACACACACATCAAAATTGCAGCTCCCTCTGCTGAAGTCAGCTGGTGTTTTAGTGCTGGCTAAACCTGGTTTTAGCTGCTCTCTGGATGGATTTGGTAGAGCTGCTGTAAAACGAACACTGACCCACTCAAACTTATGTTTTACAGCTAAACTGAGCAGATGATTTTCTGATCTGACCACAGAGCAGTCCAACCCACACGAAGAGAAGGCTGGAGCACTGATCAAACACCTCTTGGCCACCGTGGCACTGCTGTCAGGGGAGATCTCCAGCAACCTCTGCCACAAGCTGCAAGATGTTTGTGAGCAACAAAGAGAGTCTGAAATGATGTGACATTTAATTTTTTAAGGCAGTAATTGCCTCTTTCCTTACCAAAATTAGAAACAGCAAATGCTTTGTGGAGCCCTCCCTCCAGCAACCTCTATTGTGATTCAGATTCTTTTCTTTACGGCCGAGGAATCGATCCCTGTTCCAAGAGAAGCCCAGGATGGGTTTCTGAGCTGAGCTCAAACTCAGCCCAGGCAGTGCCAGCTCTGAGCTGCTGCAGGAGCCAGGTGAACGTGCCTGCAAGGGAATGACTGAGGCAGCTGCACGGGGTGAGTTTCACCTCCTCAGCTCTCAAGGAGAAAACAACTTTGCTCGGCATTTGAGTCCTCCTGGAAGCTGCTCTGCTTCCAAATTAAAAGGATGGGAATGAGTTCTCTTGTGAGGTTTGTTCTGTTTCACCACTCAAGGTGAAGGTGAGGAGTAGTTGGTTCAAATATAAATATTTGTGGGGATATAGGGAGAGAATTATGGAACGGTTTGGGTGGGAAGGCACGTTAAAGATTATTTAAAGCTCACTTTCCACCATCCCAGGCTGCTCCAAGCCCTGTCCAACCTGGCCTTGGACACTTGGGATGGGGCCTCCATCTGTGGGATGGACATGACTTATGGCTAAAGCTTTAATTAGCACAATTATCCTTTTGATGAATGGCTATTACTGAGCTGACATCAATTATGTCTCCCTTCAACCCCCTTTTCTGCCACATGCCCCAGCTGCAAATATTTGCCTCAGAAACTCCTAGAAATGGTTGTACCCCAGTTAATGAGAAATTCCAGAGTCCTGCATAAAATCATGCCTGGAATGCAAACTCAAACCAGCGGGCAGGGCAGATGAGTGATCATTATTCTCTCAAGTGCTTCAGAGAGTGCTCTGTGCTCCAGGGATCTCACTGTACCTTCCCAGGCCTCAGAAGGACATGAAATTACCTTGCCCCAAGCAGGGACTGTGGAACCTTCCAGAGCCTGCAGCACAAACCTGGGTAAACACCGGGAGACAAAATTAATGGGGGCAAAGGCAGGAGCTGCAGATCCCACTGACAGCACAGGGATAAATCTTGGGTCTTCCTCTGGATGGGATCAGAGTCCTCGCCAGAGCAGCTCCTGGAGGACTTCATTTCAGAGGCAAGTGTTTTACTACTGAAAATACCACATCAGAGGTAATTCCAGGGTATTCCTGGTGGATGCTGACTGAAACCAGAGGCAGCTTTAAGATGAGGTGAAAATTAAAGTATTACACTGAGTGTGACAATGTGGTTACATCTTTTATCCTGCTGTTGGACCACCAGCATCCCACCCTTTTAACACTATTTTTCCTTTTAATATTATTTGTCCTTTTAACATTATTTGTCCTTTTAACATCATTTTCCTTTTATCATCATTTTCTCTTTTAACATCATTTGTCCTTTTAATTTTATTTTTCCTTTTAACATTATTTTTTTTTCTCTCACACTTCTGTAACGCACTGATCTGGTTTCTCCGGGTCATTTTAAATTTTTTATCTTTCTCTTTTTGCCTTTTGTGGCCACTCCAAGTTTGGAAAGTCGTGATCAGGGCTGAATTTGCAACAAAGAGAATTACCCCAGTGGTGTCACAGCTTTGCTAAGGACACTGTGCACACAAAGAATTCCTCTAATTCTGGGATCTGGCATCGCTCTGGGAGGTGAACCCCCTTTGGTGGCTGTCAGATATTGCTGAATATTGGATTCAAAATCTGTGTCAAGCAGAATCCAGAGGGTAAAGGGAGCAAATCCCTCTGTGTGGAGCACCTGGAATTCTGTCCCATCTCACCTCTCCCTGCTGTGAATCCCCACACTGGACACAGATGGATTCCCAATCCCTAATCCATGGAATTGGGTGTCCCATGGAAGGGCCATTCAGCAGGAGAAAGAGGCTCTTCCAGCACCTCCTGTGACAGCCACAGGCACGTGGGGACAACCCTTAATGTGTCCCCAAAGGCACGGGGGTCACACAGGGAGGGGAAGCTGCTTTGGGCAGGGCTGCCACCAACAGACCTGGCTGAAAATCGATTTCTGCAGCAGCTGGATAAAATTCCACCCCTCAAATCCCTGCTGGGGCTGTCGGGGCAGGCAAACACCGCGTGGCCACCAGGCTCCTGTTACACCTTGTGACTGGGAGAGGCAGCGAGCCAGGGCTGGAGCCCAATTCCAGCTCCTCGGAGCCTGCCTGGGCCTTGGCTCTGCTCCACGGGCACCGGGTGATCAGCACCCTCCACATCCAAGGATTTTCAGGGATTTATGTCACTGGAATGTGGCAGGATGGAGCAGGTATGGTGGTGGATGTGAATTCCCATGGAAACCCTGGTGGGGAAAGGGATGCCAGAGCAAAGGGAGAATCATCCAGCAGTTGTGCTGTAAGGAGGGAGCACGGCTCGGGATAAAGGTTTCCCGGGATGAGATCATCAGTGCTCTTTGGGGAACGCCTCGTCGTGCCCACAGGAGCTCTGTGGCAAGAAAAAAAATAATATCATCATTCTTCAAGGAAAAGTGCTAAAAGATTTTTCCCAATTGCCTGCTGACAAACCAGTGGAACATCTGAGTATTTGTCTGTTGGTTTTGCAGCTCTATCAAGACCAGCAAAACCACAGCGGGGTTGGACTCGATTTGCCCCTGCTGCCTTTTGAGCCATTTGGTGTTTTCTGAATTCCTCCCTCTCCCATTTGTCATCTCTGCTGTGACTTCCCGGCAGGCAGCAGGCACAAGGTACATGCTGAGTGATCATCCTGTTGGGCTTTCCACATCTGACACTCCAAAATAAAAATGTGTGCAGGGGAAAGAACCGTTTGCAGCGAGTGATAACGGCCCTGCCTGTGGCTGCCCTGGGACATCGCTGACGTGGGGACACTGGGGACAGCACACGTGGGCAAACAGGAGCTGTGGTGGCCATGGAGCACTGGAGGCAGAAGGGATGGGATGTGGAAAATCAGTGGCGGGGCAGGAACAGGGCACAGGGCTCTGTGCATCAGTCTGGGGCTGCCAGGCTGTCCTGGCAAACTTAGGCTGGGTTTAAAGTCGCCCTCAATGATTTATGGGCTGGATTCAGATCTATAAATCCTGCACTGACTCTGCACTGGGGCTCTCGGGGAAACTCCAGCTGAGCTTTGTCCTGCTTTTTCTGAGACTCACATAAATACAAATCCAGATTCTGCCAAATCAGGGGGAATGTGCCAAAGCAGAGTATTTTTAACTGTCTTCCCCTGTTTTGTGGCTTATGGGATGGGCATTGGGGCGCTAAGCAATAAATAAAGGAATACAGAGAGTGTTTTGTGAACTCTGGGCATGACCTTTTCCACGAGGTGAAGTTATTGTGTGAGGCTTTCCTGTCTGAATGGGAAGGGACAGCACAATAAATGATCCCTCAGCAGATGCTGACAGCTCAGTCACGAGGGTAGGGACTAATTTCAAGGCCCAGCCAAAGTGAAATTGCTGCTGAGCCAGCCTGGGTGTGAGGCATCCCTTGCACTGGGAGGGCATCAGCAGCCCAGAGCCAGGCAGTCACTAGAAAAGGCTGAAAAACCTCATTTATTTAACATCAGGGGATAAGCAACCTCTACGTAGAGAGAGACAGAGTGATTTACTGCCCTTAAAATCCGCTTGGTGTTAAAAGTTTCTCTTTTTTTTTTTCCCCTAAATATAAGTCTCTCATAAATAAGCACGGCTTGGATAAGGCCCTTTACTGTACAGCAGCGTCAGAAAGCAGAGAACCACGGGCAGGGAACAAAGGTCAGGATTGCTGAGGTGATGGGGATAAACGGCTGCAAATGGGCGAACAGGGCGATTTCTCCCCAAAATTCGGGATGCAGAGCCGGGATGATGTTGGAGAAGCCTGGGCGGCTGCTCTCGGTTCCAGAGAAGCAGCACAGCTGGAACATCTGCACCGCCCGGAGTTTGGGAAGGAAGGAGGATGGCAATGAGCTCTTCCCGGGAGAGGAAGAGCAAGAAAAGCAGCGTTTGTCAGTGGGAAAAGTGCAGAAAGAAAAAGCCCGGCCATCAGATAAGCGAATGGAGAAGTCACGCTTCTCGGCTCACCCTTCCTGCCCTGCCCTGCCCCTGCTGCCCGCCCTGTCCCGCTCCTATCTCTGCCATCAGCCCAGCACCGAGCGGTTCCTGTTGTTCAATCACCAGAAACGGGACTGTGACAAGTGACAGCAGCTCTCCATACTGGACACCACGAGATCCATCCTCCCTGGGGAGCTTGGGAAGTTCTGAAGGGTTTGGGGATGGGGCAAAGCACCCAGGGAATTTTATCCCTCTGTAGGCTTTAGAGCCCTCATTCTTTCCCTTTTCCCTGCAGGAATGACTGAATAAATTCCTGCTGAGCGAGGTGCAAAGCAGCTCCTCCTGCCCTGCGGGTACTGACAGAACCCCCGGGTGCAAACAGAGCTCAGCCACTTCTCCTGCCCCTTTTCACCGGGAATAAATACCGGGATGATGTTACACCCACCCTGCAGTCCGGCCAGGTCTGTAAAGCTCTGTCATGGCTTCAGGATTGTGCGTTCCAAGGAATAATTCTCTATTCCTGAAAGTTTAAGGTGAGAGAAAAATTGTCACCCAGCCTCTGTCCGGTCCTTTTGCCCCATTCACAGCTCGTGGAGTCCAGGCTTTGAGCCTGGAATATCCTCTGGAAGTGTATCCAGCCTTGTTCTGAGGTGACAGAAAGTTCCCCTCAGTCCTGCAGGAACTTCTCTCTGCTATTCAATGGGTCCAGATAATTTCTTGCTATAATTTTATAATCAGTCACTTCCAGCTGCTGGTTCTGCCTGCAGCCATCAGGGTAGAGCTCAGCATTCCAGGACCAGCCTCTCCTGCCATTTCTCTCCCACTCTGCTCCCCTGTCTGTGCATTTCTCTGCACTTGACTTAATTTGTGATTTATTTATTTTTTTTAATGCAGAATGCACTGGATAAATAAAAGTTGAAACAAAGTGATTGTGCATTAATGCCCCTGGTTCTGAGTTCACCTTCATGTCAGGAACATCAAAAGGTGATGGGAACAAGCTCTATAAAATCCCCTTCATGTCAGGAACATCAAAAGGTGATGGGAACAAGCTCTATAAATTCCCCTTCATGTCTGAGGAATATCAGAAGGGATGGGAACAAACCCAGCAAAGCCCTGTTGGATTCTGCACCAGTCACTGGTGCCGGGCACGGGATTCTCTTAACAACAAAACCCTCAAACCTTCCCACTGAGAAACACAACAAATGTACAGAACAGGACCCAAGTGTGGCTGGAACAGGAGCGCTTTAAAGTTGTAAAGACAGGGAGTTTTGTCCTTTCCTCACTGCTCCAGACACACACCAGAGCGGAGCGGAGCGGGACGGGCTGCCAACATTAATATTATTGTTGGAAAGAGATTGATCCTGGAAAGTAAGCGCATGGAAGGGGAAGAGAAACAAGGGATTGTTAGCTAAGGTCACTCTGAGGTCTGGCACACATGACCTGAAAGAGCCCAAAAGCTTTGGATGCAATCCCCCGAAGAGCGGAGGAATTGACGGTGATTACGCGGCTCCAAGAGCAACGGAACGGTCGGAAATGGGATAAAAGAAGGGTCGGGTATCCACAAACAAAACTCTCTGCGTGTTGGGAAGGCTTTGACAGCAGCCAGAAGCACTTTTAGGTGAGCCCACAGCAAAGAGCAGCCTGCCAAGGGTAGGGCCATCCTCGGGAGTCTGGGAATGCTGCGCGCGGCCGGGCACGGAGCGCTGCTCTCACCACTTCCTTCCCTCGCGGCGAAGGGAACAGTAAAACAGAAAAAAATAAATAAGAAGGGGGTGTCTGGGCAGGCCAAATCCACACGCAGTTTCCCAAAGGCCTTTATTAGAAAGGCTGGAGCACGTAGGGCTGAGGCTATCGGGGAATCAAGGACACTTCCCACTGCTTTCCATTACGACACTGGGAATTCAGTCGAGGAGCTGGGGCTCGGTTCAGCCCTGCCCGCCTTCCCCTGGGACTGGAGAACTTGCTGTGCTCTCTTATTGTTTTATAGGGCTCTAATAAACCCCTTATCAGGTCCAGGATGGAAGTTTTCCTCAGCTGAGCCAAATTAACAAAAAATCTGGGGGATTTAAATGTTGCTCCGCCTTCCCTGTGCTTTGGGGATGTTCTAGACAGCTCTGGATGGAGAAAGTGGAAATTCTGCTGAAATCTCCACTCAATCAGCAACAGGTACTTGTGTTAATAAGTGCAGAGTCCATCCCTGGAACAAGCACAAAATGGGAATAAATGGCCAGACTCCTGCAGGGCTGGGCAAGAAACCAATCTCCACTGAAATCTTTTCCTGCACTTTCTCCCTTTTTACAAGGTCCCGAGGTTAATTAGCACCTGGCAACACCTCGGGAAAGATGAAACCGCGCTCAGGGCTCGCTGCTTTGACACGCAGTTAAAGGATCAGGGACACGGGAGGCTTCTTTTGGTATCTCGTATCCCACAGACACCGAGTGCCTGTAAGATGAGAGGAATGTGCTCAGCTTTAATCAGCTCGCTGGGCTTGCAGGCACGCTTAACGAGGCAAACCCAGCCTATCTGGGCCGGGATCAGACTGCTCCAGTCATCAGCTCCCAATTGCTCCTCTCGGGCTTTGCTGGAACCTCCTCGGGTGTGGAGGGTGTGGGAAAGAAACCGCAATTAAAATTCAGACGAGGACANTTTTATATAGCTTTAAGAACGTAATGACTGTAAATATGAATTTTCTTTAAAGGTAATCAGCAGTGCTTTCACTGAGGGGACGAGTGGTGATCTCTGCTTCACCTCCACTTGTTTATTTACACATCAACATTCCTGTTTCATCCTCCAGGACACCAAGATGCTGATGTCCCTCACAGGGACAGTCCCAAAAGGACACCAAGCCACCACTGCAGAAACAGCTGGAGCCCAGCAGGGTCTTGCACCAGGATTCTGGTGGTGGCTTTGGTGTCACTTCCACTCTGTTCAGCCCTGCCAGGTGTCCACGGTGCGTCCTTGGTCGAGGAATTCAGGTGGAGAAAATTTTGGTTGCGTTTTCCAGTCATGGAAACAGATTAATTCGATGGAAACATGGATTAATTGGAGCTGGCAAACACTGAAACCTCTGCCATGGAAATTAAAGAAGCTCTCTTTTAACTAGCTCCTGGTGTGTGTTTGACAGCAAAGAAGTTGTCAGGCTGTTGTGAAGCCACGTTGTGTCAAGGTAGCAGAACTTTGAAATAAAACCTGAAAATGAAACATCCACCACCCTGCAGGATGCTTCAAATTCCCTGGAAGAAAATTCCTCTTTATCTTCTCTGGCCCTAACTCTTGAAGCCTTTCCTAATCCCAGGCAATCTGGAGCACTGGGAAATGCAGAGTTTTGAGATAGGGAATGGGCAAATGTTCAAAGAGAGAAAGAAAAACCTTTTTTCCATTTTCCCCTCAAACTTTAGTTGTTAAGCCCAGTTGACAATGAGATGAATTTTATTTGCTCCCTAAATATAAGTAGAAAGACCCCCAGCCACACAAACCAGCTGATAAAATTGACATTTTTTGGGGTTCATCTGCCATGAAGATCTCCAGTGACCACTTCCCTAATTCCTGTTACAACCTCTTAATGCTGATTATTTTCCCACTTGAGCCAATAATCACAAACCCACCCCTCAACACGCTCAGAGCTGGACTTCCCATCCTGGCACTGCTTGCCAAACCCTAAACACTCAGCAGAGCTCATTTGCACATTTTACCACCTTAATTAGCCCTCGATGTGGATGAAGATCATGAAGATTTTTGTTCTGGCTAATAATAGTTGTACTTTATCTTGCTTTGCCTTTTAACTAAGCATGTCCTAATTGTGTATTTACGTTTGCTGGCATGTGCAAAACATTTTAAGTAGCTGGGCAAAGGCAGCTAATTAGGATTGTACATTCTGTGCTTGCATGGCTTGGTGGAGGCAGCTTATCAAACATTGTGCACATTATTCAGTAATTCAGAAATAGGAATTGTTTATGAGGGCCCTGGATTAGTGAAATTTGTGCCCAGCAGACAGGATTCTTTATCAAATCTCCTTTATCAAATGAGTTTTGCTGATTAATGATTTGGAAATGCATCTGTGATGTATTTCTGTGGAAGGTTTTGTTTCCTGCTTGCTCAGCTCCCATTCCCCATCAGAATCAGGAATTCTCCCCTCAGACTCTCTGTGCCATTTTCCCTTTGTTCTTCCTCTTTCTCCCGTGCAAGACGGAGTCGTGGCATCAACAAACATGTAGCAAAATAATCAATAAACAAATGTTCTGTGCAGAAATGGGTGGATTTCTCTTCCAAGCCCATTAAATGAGATTTCTGCATAAAATCCAGGGAACAACCGTGGATTTTAATGCAAATTCTGGTTGGGAGCAGCCTCAGATTCCAGGGTTTCTCCCTGGGGGGCTCAGCAGATCATTCCCAATTCGGCAGGAGTGTGATGGGGATTGAAGGAGCTCCAGTTTCTGCTCCTGGGGATGAGGGGGATGCAGTTCAAACCCACAGCCTGTCCCCTGCCAGCTGCTGGCTCTGTCACCAGGGAACCTCCCCGGGACAAGGGCTGGGTCTGGAGCAGGGACCTCCCGAGGGGTCTGGAAGTTTCTCTGGAAGCAGAGCTGCTGGGAGATGTTCTTGCTGCTCCACAGAAAAACATTTTAGGAAGAAATTCATCCCTGTGAGGTTGAGGAGACTCTGGAACAGATTCCCAGAGAAGCTGTGGCTGCCCCTGGATCCCTGGAAGTGTCCAAGGCCAGGCTGGAACAACCTTGGGACCGTGGAATTTGTCCCTGCCCATGGTCCCTTCCAACCACATCCATTCAGTAATTTTATAACTCTGTATTATCCCTTTATCTCATTTTCTTTATCATTTTCTCTTTTTCCTTCCCATATTCTGTATTAAACTAGAGGTTCCAGGTTTACTACTGTCTTTATTTAATAAATTTCACTTCGTCCCTCTGGTGAACACCAAGCCTCAAAGCACAACAAGAAGCAAAAACAGGCCCTGGGTTGCTGCAGGCCTGGCAACTCCACTAATCAGAAAATCTAGCAGGCCCATTAATAAAAATGCAATTAGCTCCTCTAATCAACCTGCCAACGAGCCTCCTGTCTTTTCCTGGAAAACACAGGGACAGGCGTGCAGTAGATAAGAAGTGATAAACTCTGTTATCAGTGCCAGATTTGGCTTTTTTGCCTTGCTGGTGGATCCAAAATTAACCAGCCTACAAGAAATCAAGAAGTGCTGCTCCTCAAGAGCTTGCAAGCAATTCCTGATATAATTAGAGAGGACATAATTACATATTTCTATCTAGAAATAAACATAATGATTTTCAAATTTATCTCCCAGTGCCCAGGCTGGGGCCTGGACTCCCCACCCCAGTGGCAGGAAGGAAATGAGAAGAGTTGCCTCAAAGCATCAAATTCTGGTTTTTTTAATAATTTAATACTTTTCTGCCAGCTGAGGTTGAAGCTGGTGACACAGATATCAGAAAAGGAGCTGTCAGATGGCCCAGATTTTGCCGGAGAAGTGTTTTTGAAAAGCCCCAAACCTGTGGGGCAGGGCACTGTGTTTACTGAGGATCACACTTTTAGTGCTGCCACGTTTCAAATCCATTGCAGGGCCTTGCAGGAGCAGCAATCACCTCTGCAAAGCCTTCATTTGTAGGTGCTGATCAATAGCCAGCGTGTAAAGAAAGCCCTCCTGGCCAGCCCAGATCGATGCAGGATGGTTGGAGATAGGCCCCACTATCAGAGTGCCTCTAATCAGTTCCTCTCCTGTCTTAATTGATCAGGCACAGCCAAGCCCCAGTTCAGAGCAGCCTTTCCTAGAAGGGATTACTGTAAATCAGTAATTCAGCATTTCAGGCTCGGTGACAAGCAGAAATAAAAGCAAAGAACTCTGGCAGGTGCTGGGGGGGGTTCAGCTGAGGGAGGTCAGGAGTCAGCCCTCATTTCAAACCGAGATTAAATCTGAGATAAGGCTCAAGTTCAGAGGTTGAACAGGTTTTTGTTCTCTTTTTTATGAGATTTTTACTGAAAGTGTCGTTAAGAGCAAAGCTAGACATGCTTTCTGCAAAATAAACCAGCCATTAGCTGCAAGAAGGCAAAGCCAATAAATAAATGTGGTCTCTCCAAGTGAAGGTTCCTTCAGTGCTTCCAACCCAAAAAGAAACAAACCTCCAGAAGATAAATTTTCCCCTCAGCAAAAATTATCCCAAACAACCTGGCAGCTTCTGGGAGCTATAAAATCCAATTAACATCTTTTGCTTTGTGTGTCACACTTCCATGAAACAGAAAGCAGATGAATTCTGTGGAGCAGGAGGGTATTTAATGTGAGATAATGTGCTGGATTTCAGAACTTTGGTTGGGATTCCACCCCAGGATGCTCCGTGACTTGTTTATGTCTTTGGAAATGGGAGGGGTGGGAGTTATCCAGTGCATTTATCAATTAGAAAATTGATTAGAGCTGTGCTTGAGGAGCTTGGAACAGTTTTTCCCTGCAAACTGCGCAGTCCATGCCTGGCACTGGAAGCATTTTGGCAACAGGGTGAATTTAATCTCTGAGAGGGCTCTGAAACCTTCACAGGACCATGAAATGCTCCATGAGGAGCAGGGGTTTTGTGATGGAGAAGGGTTTGTTTGGAAAAGCTTGTGGAGGTACCACAAGAGAGCATTTTTAAAAATCCCAGCAGCCCCAGCCCTGGAAAATCTGCCCCAGGAGAGGTGACCCAGGGGCCTTTCCCTCCCAAGGACAGGGAATGATGCTTGGGTGGTTGTGGCACTGGAGGAGGAGTCCAGAGCTCTGTGACTTCGTCTGGACTTGGCCAATGTTTTTTATAATAATTTTCACTTTTCTAATTTGATTTCCCACCTTTCAACCAGCACTGAGCCAACTTCACAGAATCACTGAGGTTTAAAAGACCTCCAAGATCATAAATCCAACCAAAAATCCAACCTGTGCCTGATCCCCACCGTGCCCAGTCACCCTTCCCTGGCTCGCAGGAGAATTTGTGACAATCAGAGGGTCTCTAATAACAAAATCTGTTAAAATTCCAGCTTTTCCAGGCGAAGGAGGTTCTGCTCCTTCCCCATCTGTGCAGCTGCTGGCAGGGTCAGCTCCCCAACGACACCAAAGGAATTCCCTGAGCCCAAAAACGCCCCAGGCAAGGCCTTTATGAAGGACAGAGCTTCACAGTCCCTCCACTGATGGATGACAGAGGTATGAGAAGATTAATTTAGGTGCCTTCCCCAAATATCTTGAGCTTAGGTTTCCCCAGGCTGCCAAAAACTGACTGAAAAACTCACGGGGGTTAAAATGCTGATTTCTTTTGCCAGTTCAGCAATTCCAGCTTGAGCTGAGAATGGGAATTTAGTGTGAAAAAGGGGAAAAAAATGATGGGATCTGTCAGGAACTTCAAGGAAATTTGGCTTTGGAAGTACTAAAGGATCCAGGAGTGGCTATATTTATTTATTTATTTAT
>VZTZ01045148.1:0-17602 GCA_013400955.1 Drymodes brunneopygia | reverse complement strand
GGGCTCGGTGTTTCGGCGGCTCTGCCCCTTCCCCGCCGCGCCATGCCCACCGTGGAGGAGCTCTACCGCAACTACGGCATCCTGGCGGACGCCACGGAGACAGCGGGCCAGGTGCGGCGTGCTGCGGCCTGCAAGGCCTCGCTAGGCCTCGAGCTTGCGTAGCGCCGCCGCGGGGAGTTCCGGGCCGAGACGGGACGAGCGGGCGGGCCGAGGTGCCGTCAGATGGGCTGCTCTCCTCGCCGCACAGCCGGCGAGCCCCCGGGGCTGGGCTTGGGCTGGATTTCCCCAGGCCCATGGCAGCGCACGGGGAGATGNTTCCCCAGGCCCACAGCGGCGCGCGGGGAGATGAGCTTCGAGGTGCGGATCCGCAGGAACGGCAGCAGCTCCGGTCGCTTTTGAAGCATCCGTGTCGTGTCGGCAGCTCTCCAATAAATGTGGCGTCGCGGATATTAACTGGTTCTTAGCTAGAGTCAGGCTGCTTTTTGCATGGGGGCGGGGAGCTTCGCCTGGCGAATTCAGGCCTGGAAGTCTTTGACACCGCACTTGCAGATACAGTGTACTTGCAGATCTGGAGGGCGTCTGGGAGGCTGTCTTGCTAAAAGGCTTGCTGAGGGAAGGTGAAGTCTGTTATGGTTTGAAACCTGCCTGTAGCCCTTTGGTTTTTTTCTTCCTTGAGGCAAGAACGTAAGGTCGACCCTCACGACTGAAGATTTTTTCTGTAAAATCTTGGCAAGATCTGCCATTTGTTTATACCATTACTGAATTATTTACGGAAAGAGTATGGCTTAGTATATTACCAATAGAAAATATGGTTAGTTACAGCTAGTTTTGGAATTGCGTTAGGCCCTCATTTTCCCAAATCGTCTCCTGAAAAAGCAGAAGATACTTTTTTTTTTCCTTTTGGTCCTAAAGTTGATAAGTAGGGAAGTAGTTTTGCCATATCTGCATCTAACCATGGATTTTAAACTAAATGAGGTCACTTAGAAAACTGTTTAAGAGAACAAATAATTTGGTGGTCAGTTGAGGGCAGGGGGGTGTTGAATGTTTTTTTCATTTTAATTCAAGTCCGTTGACTTTGCTTGTGTAGTTATGCCCTAGGGGCTCAGGTATGAGGTGTCCACTTCATGAGTGTAATGAAAGTGAGAAGCTGAAAAAAACTATAAGGCAGCTGGCTGACAATGAAGAGGAAGACAAACATTTCTTCATAATGAAGAAACTTGTGAAACTTGTCACACGGCACTTTAGGGTATGAATTGGCTCAAGAACTAACCTAGAGAAGTTAATGGATGATTGGTCAATTACAAACCCAAGTTATTAAAAACAAAGTTCTGGACACTGTGTCCATTCCATTGTTCCAAATGGGAAGGGAATGCACAAAACCGAAGGATCGCACTGTTTCTGTAGTTGCCTGTGGTTTTTCTAGAGCATTCCCTGCTGCCAGGTACAGGTAAAACAAACTCCTGCCTGAACTGTATTTTGCCTACATGGTAGGAGTGGTTAGCATGCAGGAACACAAATGCAGGGAGCACAGGCTGCTCTGTTCCATTGCTGCATGAATGCTTTTTCATATATATTAAGTTTTGTGTTATGTGTTCTACAACAGAAGTTGTTCTTAATGTGCAGCCTGAGAACCCATGTCTGTAGAGATGTGTGTTTTCATTGCTGGTTTGTGCTGGCTCGTTCCTGCCTTTGCTGCTGCGTGCATTGCATTGGCCCAGCTGCAGAGCGAACTGGCTGGTGATGTGGTTCAGCTGAAAAGCAACTGATTCTTTCCCTGCTTATTTTTCATCCAGATCTGGATCCCACTCCAGTGCAGATTCTGGCAACATAGAGCTATCAACAAGCTGTCGGGTGTGCTTCAGGAGCAGGGGCACTAAATTTTAAAATGCAGCTTGCTTTAGAGGGCATTAATGCAGCGTACTGCTTTGTAAATTAGTGTCTGTATTTGCTGTGGGACAATTTCATGTGGAGTAGGGCTGACGATACACGTGGCTTTGGAANAGGCCCTCATTTTCCCAAATCGTCCCCTGAAAAAGCAAAAGATACTTTTTTTTTCTTTTGGTCCTAAAGTTGATAAGTAGGAAAGTAGTTTTGCCATATCTGTATCTAACCATGGATTTTAAACTAAATGAGGTCACTTAGAAAATTGTTTAATAGAACAAATAATTTGGTGGCCAGTTGGGGGCAGGGGGGTGTTGAAGGTTTTTTTCATTTTAATTCAAGTCCGTTGACTTTGCTTGTGTAGTTATGCCCTAGGGGCTCAGGTATGAGGTGTCCACTTCATGAGTGTAATGAAAGTGAGAAGCTGAAAAAAACTATAAGGCAGCTGGCTGACAATGAAGAGGAAGACAAACATTTCTTCATAATGAAGAAACTTGTGAAACTTGTCACACGGCACTTTAGGGTATGAATTGGCTCAAGAACTAACCTAGAGAAGTTAATGGATGATTGGTCAATTACAAACCCAAGTTATTAAAAACAAAGTTCTGGACACTGTGTCCATTCCATTGTTCCAAATGGGAAGGGAATGCACAAAACCGAAGGATCACACTGTTTCTGTAGTTGCCTGTGGTTTTTCTAGAGCATTCCCTGCTGCCAGGTACAGGTAAAACAAACTCCTGCCTGAACTGTATTTTGCCTACGTGGTAGGAGTGGTTAGCATGCAGGAACACAAATGCAGGGAGCACAGGCTGCTCTGTTCCATTGCTGCATGAATGCTTTTTCATATATATTAAGTTTTGTGTTACGTGTTCTACAACAGAAGTTGTTCTTAATGTGCAGCCTGAGAACCCATGTCTGTAGAGATGTGTGTTTTCATTGCTGGTTTGTGCTGGCTCGTTCCTGCCTTTGCTGCTGCGTGCATTGCATTGGCCCAGCTGCAGAGCGAACTGGCTGGTGATGCGGTTCAGCTGAAAAACAACTGATTCTTTCCCTGCTTATTTTTCATCCAGATCTGAATCCCACTCCAGTGCAGATTCTGGCAACACAGAGCTATCAACAAGCTGTCGGGCATGCTTCAGGAGCAGGGGCACTAAATTTTAAAATGCAGCTTGCTTTAGAGGGCATTAATGCAGCGTACTGCTTTGTAAATTAGTGTCTGTATTTGCTGTGGGACAATTTCGTGTGGAGTAGGGCTGATGATACACGTGGCTTTGGAAAATTTAATGTAAATAAAGCAAAGTGTCCTATGTTGTCAGGGTTGCTGTTAAAGTAGGATAAGCTGTCTAAAACATTCTTTTTCACAACCATGAGGAAAATTAATCTTAGAAGGTCCTGATTTCCACTAGTATCCTAATAATGCTGATTTCTATTTCACAAACACTCAGCTAACCACAACAAAGACTTCAGTAATTCTAAAGTTTCAGTCCTGCAGGCACAAAATCAGAAGCACTTGTGTGATTCTAGTTGGAGCAGCTAGAGAATATTTTACTGTTTCTGAAGTGTTTATTTCTATATTTGGAATATATATTTCTATATTTCAACTGGAGGTTTCTGGGATTTTTTTAATCTAGTTTCTCTTAATAGTTCTTTCAAGCACTGTATTTCTTCTCAGATTAACTACCTGAATAGATACTAGAGGTTCCAGGTGAAGTTAACTACTTGAATAGATGCCAGAGGTGCTTTAGTACCGTATATGTTAACAAGAGTTTATGATCTACTGCAGTGGCACAGATAGTGGGAGAGAGAATCTCTACTTCAAAGACAATGCATGAGCATACAAAGGCAGAAACTCCTTGAAAAACTGGCCAAGTTCAGTGGCATAGAATCATAGAATTCCTTGCACTAATCCAATCACAAACAGTGTGCAAGAGGTGTTACCCTTAGGGCCAGCAGCTGTAGAGGTACACACTTGAACAGACAGGAGCCAGGAGAACAGTAAAAGTCAGGCAACAGAGGCAGATATTACCAAATTGGCATGGTTCTATCAGTCTCAGAGGAAAATGTGCTCCTTTTTAAGAAGCTTGTATAATATAGTTCACTTAAATAGGTGAAGAGAACAGGAGAAAAAAGTCATTCCTTGTCTTTAAAATAACCTAGCATTTTTCCATTCATGTATTCTGGTTTTCTTCTTTCAGCATAAGGATGCCTACCAGGTGATCTTGGATGGTGTGAAAGGAGGTGCCAAGGAGAAGAGACTTGCAGCCCAGTTTATTCCTAAGTTCTTCAAGCATTTTCCTGAGCTAGCTGACTCAGCTATAAATGCCCAGTTGGACCTCTGTGAGGATGAAGATGTCTCTGTAAGAATAAGAACCTTGTAACAAGTTGATACTTTGAATTTGTATTTTGCTGTTGTTTTCCTTTTTTTTAATAGGCTGTGTCTTTTGGGAGGAGAGGGTTGGTCTTTGGAAAACATAAATTTAATTGTATTCTTGCATTTAATTCGTGATGTGATGGTTTGGGAAGATGCAGCAGTTGTCATTTATCTTTTTTGCTCCCACCATTGATCAAAGGAATAGCTCTGTAGAAAGAAACTTACAATTTATTTGAATAGCATTTACATGTTTTCCTATTAGAAAGCACTTTGTGATAATTGATTCTGATAAATCCTGCTGGGAGACAGAATCTTGTTTGCACCTGAGAACCACAGGGATGTGATTCTGACTGTTATGCTTGAAGAGGTCTTGAGATGCTTCATCCTGCTTCTGTGGTGTTGGTAGAAGCTGTACCTTTGAAGCATCTTTGTTTATCAGGTCTTAAGGGATTAGGACAGATCATTCAAGGATTTTTTTTCAGTGCTGGTAGCAAACCCTAGTGTTTATCCCTGCCATATGCACAACTGTAGAACTATCCTTCCTGTTAGCAAATAAAACTCCTTAATAACACACATTCCAGCCTTTATTTTGTTGATCATATGAATGATTTTGTGAACAGAGGTGCTGTTTGAATTTGATTTTTCACCAGTGCTGCCTAGATCCAAGAAAAATATATTATTTTCTTCATAAATATGTCAAAATAGGGGGATTTGGGGTGTTACATAATTACTGAAATTTTTTCATTTCTACGTTATTGACAATTTTGACAGATCCGGCGACAAGCAATCAAGGAATTGCCTCAGTTTGCCACTGGAGATAACCTTCCTCGGGTAGCAGACATACTGACCCAGCTTCTGCAGTCAGGTAGGAGACACATCCTGGCTGATGTCCTCAGGCCCCCCTGAATATGTACACAAATTTGGTTCTGTGAAACGTTTTCCATTGATTCATAATTTATCCCAGTGCTGTTCATGTCCTTCTTCTGTTCTTTTTCTCCTGCTTTATATTTGTTGTACGCTTAGGCTGCTGCTTCTGCTGAAAGGTCACTAATTATTCTAATCTAAACTCAAAATCTTTATTTTAAATAAAACAATTTTATTTCATTCAAGTTTTCTGAAAGCATCTGTAGAAAAAGCCAAGGTGGGGAACCTTCCAGTTAGGGACTGCAGTAAATTGCTTTCTGAAAAAGAGTTACTGAATTTCTGATCCAGGTTCTAGAACCTGAAAAAGCCTGAGGTCATTTTGTTCCATACAGTGCATTTTTTGGTGCAAAATAAATGTTTTGGGGGTAAATTCAGAATTTAATGTCTATTTAATCTCAGTAAGTTATAAAGTGTTAATTATTAGGTGTTCAAATTTCTATTGAAACTGCATGGTTGAGTCTCTGGGCTTCTCAGAAGATAGGTTTTCGTTTGGGGTTTTTGAGATTTATGTGTTTTTCCACTTAGTTCAGGAGAGAAATAGTTCCTGCCACATAGAAATACTGTAGATTCATTAAGAGTTTAAAAATAAATAACTATGTATTTTACATTAGTTTAGTGAAAGCTTGTTTAACTAAATATATCAATTAGTAACTTTCCTTCAAGTTTTCAGTCCTGTCAAGTTTTAAGGTTTAAATTTTGGCAGGGAGACTAAAGTGACAGATAGCTTCTTTTTTTTGCTTCCAACTTCCATAATCATGGCTTTGAAGTTTCTCAGTGTAATAGTTTTTAAAAATATGGGTTATGTTTATCGCTAAATGCTGAGGACAGAATACTTCTTGTGCAGTATTATCAATCTTTGTTTTTCTGCTCTTACCTTTGGATTTCGAGGTTATGTGTATTAATTTTTTTTCTCTCTCCAGATGATTCTGCAGAATTCAATTTGGTGAACAATGCCTTGCTCAGTATATTTAAGATGGATGCTAAAGGTAAAGGACACGTTTTTCTATACATGGCTTTCATTAATACTTCCCAGTCTCTAGTAGGATGAGAACAGGACTCAATTTTGTACCTTCTTAGTATGGTGCAAAAGTGAGACACACACTAATAGTTTGGTTTTGCAAACAATACTGAACTTAATAATTGTGGATCTGAATTTTGCAGGCTAATAAAAGAGTGTGAATTTTTATGTCAAGATACATGAAAATTGTAATTTTTTTAAAAAAGTATGGCAGTTATTTTAAAATGTGTCACGGAATCTTAAAAGAGGAAACTTCTTCCTTCTGCATAAAAGGTCCAGGTCATAACTTCTAAAATAATTTGCATTACCCAATTTATTCTCCATTCAGGGACTTTGGGAGGTTTATTCAGTCAAATTCTGCAGGGAGAGGATATTGTGAGAGAGAGAGCCATTAAGTTCCTTTCTACAAAACTGAAAACCTTACCGGAGGAAGTGATGACAAAGGAGGTGGAAGAGTTCATATTGACTGAGTCAAAGAAGGTGAGTGTCTGATTTCAGTTCAAACTTAAGCATTCTTAAACCATCCCTTATAATTGGTGTTGCTTTGGAGCTCTGTTTAAGCATTGTACAAATGTGATCTTGTACTTACCTATTCTGATCCACTCCAAAGTTTGCAGCATTTTTTGTGGTAATGTTAAAATCATGGCTCTTCTAATTTTGTAAGAGTGACTTTGACTAGAATTGGACTCAATCATTCACATTGGAAAGGGTCTTTGAGAGATTGATCAGCTCAGTGAATCATGCTCAGCTGAATTCTGATCAGACTTCTTGGTGCTTTTTCCAGTTGGGTTTTGAAAACCTCTAAGGAAGGAGAGTTCCTGTACTCTCTGGGCAACCAGCTTCAATATTTAATTGTGCTCAACAGAATTTTTTTTTTTCCCTCTATCCAGTTGAAACCTCCCATTTGAGTTTTGTGTCATTGTTTCATTTTGACCATGTCCACCTCATCAAAGAACCTGGCTGCTATGTGTCGTGTCTTGTTCTGAAGTGTTGGAAGATTAGTTTGCCACACCCACATACTGCTCTCTTCTTTCAGGTTGGAAAAGCCTGATTGCTTTGGGTTCTCCTCACAGGTCATGTGCTCTAGACACAGATCACATTGTTGATTTGGCTTTCTAAAGCTTATCAACCACTTCCTCATAGAGGAGAGCCCAACACTAGGTGCAGTATTCCGGATTTGGTCAGATGAGGGCCCAGGCAAGGACAGTCCTCTGTCCCTTTGCTTCCCATAGTCTGTGCTCTTGTCACAGCCCAAATCACTGCTCATCACCCAAGGAATGCTGCTCTCACTTGTGTTTAGCCTGCTATCCCCCCAAACCCTCAGTCTTCTCAGCACAGCAGTTCCCCAGCCAGTCAGTCCCCTACATGTGCTGATGCAGGGAAGTTGGTTCATCCCAGGTGATGCAGGACTTGGCATTTGTCTTTGTGGAATTCTGTGAGATTACTGTGCATTCCCTAAGCTGAGAAAGATGCAAAAAGTTTTAAAACAACCAATAATGAGTAGATATTTGTTTAACATTTATTCTGCCTGAAGCATTTGATTTTTGTTAGATAGGAGTTCATTCTTAAGTTTAGAGTTAAAAAACCTGTTTCTAATGCACAGCTTGATGATAGTTGCTTTAGTTTGTAGGTACATTTAGTTACACTGTATGTTTTCGTGTATATCTTCAAACCTGTGGTTTTAAATAACTAAATGCTAAATTTAAATGCTACATATTTGCATACTTTACCTTTTCAAAATCAGTAGGTTTGACTTGGAGGTTTGCAAATTACCACCACAGAAATATGTTTTCTTTTTTTCTGTCAAGGTTCTGGAAGATGTGACGGGCGAGGAATTTGTTCTGTTCATGAAAATATTGTCTGGATTAAAAAGCTTACAGACGGTTAGTGGGAGGCAGCAACTGGTGGAGCTGGTAGCTGAACAGGCTGACCTGGAGCAAACGTTCAATCCATCAGATACGGACTGTGTGGACAGACTTCTGCAGTGCACTCGGCAGGCAGTGCCATTGTTCTCAGTATGTATTTGTTTGCTTTGCATGAGGAGTATTTTGGAAAGTTAATGGCTGGAGCCTGGCTTTGGTGTTTCCAGCGATTATGTTTGAAAGACCACAGATCAGTACTTCTCCACCTTTAACCTCTAATGTATCCAAAAGTTGGAAAATATCCTTAAAGCCTCCAAATGCCAAGATACCTTGTTTTTCTCTTCTCTTTTCAAATGTAAGGTGTTACAGTGAATTATGACAAGATTCTCACATTATGTTGTATGAATTTGATTATTTCAAGTCTAGTGCCAGGCAATTCAGCACTTAAGGGCCTATTCTTGGGTTGCAAGCAATCTTTTCAGCTGCTGTTGCGGACAGCCTCTGAATTTAGGCTACCTGGAAGGGGGTCTGTGTCTTAGGAATAGGAGGGAAATTTATTAAAGCTTTAAGGTACAGCGGTGTGGGTGTACCCATTTATAAGGGTGGTGGGGTGATGGGAAAAAAACATTTAGCTCCTTCAGACTCAGGAGTAGCATGAATAATGTATGATGGTTTGTTTGTGGTTTTTTTCAGAAAAACGTTCATTCCACAAAATTTGTTACTTACTTCTGTGAGCATGTTCTGCCAAACCTCAGCTCTTTGACTACTCTAGTGGAGGGTCTTGATATCCAGTTAGAGGTAAGCCAAAGCTAAAATATCTTCCAAACAGTGAAAAATAACCATTCCAGATAAATACAGCTATTTTAAAAATTGCAAGCTCTTTCCTTAAGTAGTTTTCATTTCTTGGCTTGTAGGAAAAGTAGCTGCACTAGAAAAAAGTTTGCTCTATTGAGGCATGACTGAGCATTGCCTTTTAAAGCATGTGTCATCTGTCCCAATCTTTTGAAGCAAGGTAGAATAAGTAGATCAGTGTAATCATTTTTATATTACTCTCAAATTTTTTTAAGCAGGTAGCATTTACTGAAATGATGGTTGTATAGTTTGTGCTAATTTAACCTCCTAAGGGAATGGCTTAATGTCTGTAATTTTGTTTACATTAATCAGTGCTGCAGCTTCAGTTAGATATCTGTGGCTCTCACTTGAAGGTGAGCTGTGCTGCAGGTGTGGGAGATGAAGTTTTGTTTACTTGTTGACTAATGCTTGTTGGGATTAGACACACAAACCTGTGTTTCTCTTTATGGATAGGAAAAACAAATTAGGCATATTCTTCCTTGTATTCCTTCCTGATGTTTGGGAGGGGTTTAACTGTAATAGCTGGCTTCTACTGTGCCAGCTATAGTGATGGGATAATTGATTTTAGGTTGAATGTTGTGTACTTTCAGTTAACACACAAAAACCTGACTATCTTTTTGTGTAGGTTTTGAAGCTTCTTGCTGAAATGAGTTCATTTTGCGGTGATATGGAAAAGCTTGAATCAAATTTGAAGAAGCTGTTTGATAAATTACTGGTAAGACTAATTCAGTTTTTATTCATGTAAGACACTTCAAGAAATTAAGTTTTCATCAAAACAAGTTATTTTTATGTATTCATCTCTTTATCCTTTTTCTAAAGTGGCTATTTCAGAGATAGTTCTGTCCACTGATAGAAGGCTGAACATAATTCTGCAATTTCAAGCCTTTGTAGATAGAGAGCTGTTACCTAAATAATGTTTTTAATCCAGTTAACTCATGTGTGTTTCTTCTTTTTTAATTTCATAGTCATGAGAGACTCATGTTGATCTCATAAAACACTGTATCTGCACTGACAGTTCTAAGCAAATTCAGCACTGTTTCAGAAGCGTTGGTGCAATACACTGTTGCTTCCTGTGGTAGTAGTGCCACTATGGTATTTCCTCTGAGTCAGAGGTGTCGAGTCACAGAAGCGCAGGTAAACCACCTACACCAGGACTTTATTCAGTAGTTCATCACGTTAGTGTAGGGATGGTGGATGCTTCTCAAATTGTCAGCACAGATAAACCATCCAGTTCAAACACTGCAAAAGAGTCAGTCAGCATAAATGTGTCTCATACATTTGTTTTCCTTTCTGTTCTTCAGGAGTATATGCCCCTTCCTCCAGAGGAGGCAGAAAATGGGGAAAATGCTGGCAATGAAGAGCCCAAGTTGCAATTCAGTTATGTGGAGTGTTTATTGTACAGCTTCCATCAGCTGGGTCGCAAACTTCCAGACTTCCTCACAGCCAAGCTGAATGCAGAGAAATTGAAAGACTTTAAAATCAGGTAATGATTTAGAGGCAAGCATTAATGTTTTGTTACAAAGTGTTAGTGGAGTTTCCCAGGGTTCAGTACTGGGGCCCAGCCTATTTAACATCTTTTTCAATGATTTGAATGAGGAGATTGACTGCATCCTCAGTAAGTTTGCGGGCAACACCAAGTTGTGTGGGAGTGTTGATCAGCTGAAAGGTAGAAAGGCTCTGCAGAGGGATTTGGGCAGGCTGAATCGATGGGCTGAGGACAACTGCGTGAGATTTAATAAGGTGGAATGCTGGGTCCTGCAGCCTTGGGGCAGAGTGGCTTTGAGAGCTGATCAGCAGAAATGGGCTTGGGGGTGCTAGTTGACAGCCAGCTGGGTGTGAGCCAACAGTGCCCAGGTGGCCAAGAAGGCCAATGGCATCCAGGCCTGTGTCAAGAATAACATGGCCAGCAGAACCAGGACAGCGATTGTCCCCCTGTGCTCGGCACTGGTGAGGCCTCACCTCGAGTTCTGTGTCCAGTTTCAGAACCCTCATTTCAGAAAGGGGACACTGAGGTGCTGAAGTGTGTCCAGAGAAGGGCAGTGGAGTTGGGGAAGGGTCTGGAGCACAAGTCTGATGAGGAGTGGCTGAGGGAGTAGGGGGTGTTTAACTTGGAGAAAAGGAGGCTCAGGGAGGACCTCATTGCCCTCTACAACTGCCTGAATGGAGGTTGTAGTGAGGTGGAGGTCAGGCTCTTCTGCCACATCTCAAGTGAAAGTACGAGGAAATGGCCTTAAGTTGCACCAGGAAAGGGTCAAATTAGATACTAGAAAAAAAATTCTGCTGAAAGAGTGGTTGGGCACTGGAATAAGTTGTCCAGGGACGTAGTGGAATCAGTCTCAGGAAGTGTTCAAGAGGTATCTGGGTGTGGCACTTGGCTGGGGGTATGGTTTAGGGTGTGACAGTTGGACTAGATGATCCTGAAGTTCTCTTCTAACCTCTATGATTCTCTGACTTTATGAAAGTGTGAATTATTGTCTGGATGCTAAAGAAGCACAAGTCAGATTGATGGAAGGCTTATTTTGAGCCTTTTTCCTGAAGGGGAAGAAACAAGATTACACCTTCCCTTTGCTTATGCTTTTATTTCCACAGGACTGTGGAAATTTTACTAAGGGATTGCTTTTAAATGTTTTAGGCTACAATATTTTGCTCGAGGGTTGCAGGTGTATATTCGGCAGCTTCGTCTGGCACTTCAAGGAAAAACAGGAGAAGCTTTAAAAACAGAGGAGGTAAGAATTGTTTGGGAATTCTGATTTTTCTAATTGAACCTACTGAAAGAACCATTGGCACATATTAATAGGCTGCAGTCAGTTTTGAGTATGCAAATAGATTAAGGGAATAAGACTGCTAACATTATTGCAAGTGCACGTTACCTTACGCTACTTTTTGCGAGTGAAGATGATCTAGTTGCAACTCTTAGCTGCTATCTGCAGCCACATGCATTTGGTTTAATTGTACTCTGTGCTTTGTTTTGAAGGGGAAATTTTCATATGTTGAGCAAAAAAAACCCCAGTGGGAACTACACTGGAACATTAAAAGCAACTAGTTAGTGCGAAACTGCAAGAACCTTAAAAGCAGCTGTGATGAAAGTCTACACACCTTTCACTATCACTGTTACTGTAGCAGTTCACTAGGAAGAGCAGTCAGTTTAATATTATGGCGTCTTGAAATGAGGTTGGCATAAAGCTACTAGGTGCTCAGTGGTGTCTATTTTTTTTTACAGAACAAGATTAAAGTGGTTGCCTTGAAAATAACCAATAACATTAATGTTTTAATCAAGGTAAGTCCTCACATTATGAAGGCCTAAATTCCCACAGCAGAGTAACCTATGCAGAAGAAAGGAATAGATTTGAACCAAGTTGTATTGTGTTACTGTGTGTTGTATTAGTTGGTGGTAGCCAGCTCAGAGTTGGTGCTGCTTTATTGGTTCTGAAGAGAGGTGGATCTTGCTGATCCTGCAAGCAGCTTAGCTTTTGCTGCTACTGCTCTTGGGATAGGGTGTGGACACCCTTTCTTGCAGCACTAGCTGTCCCCAAGACCACTTTGATTCTTTAGAGGTCTCTGGATTTCCTTGTCATTTCCCTTTCCTGCAGTGTCAGTGAGAAGTAAGGAATAGTTCAAGGAGGTGCAAGGAGATGTAAAGGAGGGAGGAGGCAAAGCAAGCTTCTATACAGAACCTGTCTCTGCAAAAAGTCTAGAAGAGATGGGCTGCGAGGAGACTTTGATGTGGAGGTCATGAAACTATTCTGATTTCTTCTAACCCCCTTTTCCTCTCTTTTTCATTCTCACTTTCATTCACCACAATAAACCAAAAACTTGGCCCCCCATATTGAGAAGCTTATCTTGGACCGTCATGGGATATCAGATGTCTTCCTGCAGGGGCCAGTGTAGTTCATTGTAGGATACTTGAAGTGCACAGGGAAGAAGAGGAAGCCTGTGTTTTCTCTCTAGATGCTCCATTCCTTGGAATCAAGGCTGGATTGGATGGGAATCTGAGCAACCTGATCTAGTGGAAGATGTCCCTGCTCATTGCAGGGTCATTGACATTGATGGTATTTAAACATCCCTTCCAACCCAAACTGGTCCATGATTCTGTATTTGGTCAGTGTAAGACACTATTCTGCTAAGATAAATCCTACTTGAATTTCCTAGTAAAGGCAGCTGGATAGGGCAGTAAGCTACTGCCTTCTCTCTGCCATGGGACTGAAGGATTTAAAATTATTGGAGAGTAGTGGTTATTCTGGAGTCTCAGTAAGTAGCTAAAATTTTGAAGTGCAGTCAACATGAATTTAACTGTAGAATAAACTGTCCAATTCTGCCTCCATAGGATCTCTTCCACATTCCTCCTTCTTACAAAAGTACAGTCACACTGTCCTGGAAACCAGTACAGAAGGCAGATGCAAGGTAAGAGCTCTTCTTATAAAAAAAGGAAACAGTGGGGTTTATTTTGTAAACAGTAAAAATTAACCTCCCAAGCTGTGTCTGTACAATACAGACAGCACGTGAGCTAAAAGTTTCACATCAGAAATAACACCCATCCTGTGGCTGTGAAGAGATGATCTTAGTGTTGCTTTAGGGATACTAAAGACTGAATCAGCTGGAGGTTTGCTGACTTCTCTTTTGAGGTGTTATTATTCAGGGCATCATCATTGGCTGCTGCTGGCTTCCAGTAGTTAATCTTTGTGGCTGAACTACTATTACTGTACTTGTCACCACAGGGGTGTAATGATATGTTTTTGTTTTCTTCTGTCAGTCAAAAAAGAGCAAGTGAAGATACAACCTCAAGTTCACCCCCAAAGAAAGCTTCAGCAGGACCAAAAAGGGATGCCAGGCAAATCTATAATCCTCCCAGTGGAAAATACAGCAGTAACCTGGGTAGTTTTTCTTACGGTAAGTTAGGCAGATTGGAAAAACTTTGTCTAGTGACAGTTGTGTCTTGGGGTGGGGCGAATAAATATCACATTCTTGGAAGATCAGATTTTACTGTTATGAATTTTTGTTTGTGATGGTCTTTTCCTAGCTGTTGATGTATTGCAGTGTTTGAGTGTTTCTAACCTATGACTTGTGTCATTTGCAAGTTAGTTTTAGTAGTGTTTTAATACCTAGAATTAGTAATTGAACTGTTGTGTTCTCTGTTATGACACACAGTGCACCAAATTCCCATTGAACAGGCCAGTTGCAGCAAGTGGCAGAGCTAGGTCACCTCTTGTCATACGACTGGACCTGTGCTGCATTCCTGTTACAGTCACTGCTGATGTTGCAGACCTGATCCAGAAGTTCTGGGAATTGCCAGGTCCACTGTGCATGCACACTTTGTCCTCATGCTCCCAGTCACACTGAACCTGCCTTTCTGCAAGTCACATTTTTGGGTGAAGCACAAGAGCAGTTGCAGTCTGAATGAGTAGGCCCGGCAATGGCAGCAGCTCATTCCTGTCTTCCTTGTAGGCCCATTGGTCCTACCTCTGGCAAGTAAAGAGTCTGCTATGTCAAATTGTCACCCACACCCACAGGTTAAAAACTAATATAAAGCATTGGCAGACATATAAAGCAAAGAGAAGAGATACCATCATCTGCAGATTTCTGACTCTAGACTCAGCTGACACACCTGTGTCTTTTAAGATAAGCTTGTAATCCTGCAGGTCTAAAGATCAGGAAGCTTTCAGCCAGAAATGTTTTTTTGCTTGCTACTGTTTCTTGTTAGTGAGATGCTTTCAGCCTCGTTAGTCAGTTTCTGATTTCTGTAGCCTTTAAAACGAGGATGCAGTTCTCTCTGTAGATTAATATAACCTGTATTCTAAGACTGTACATAAAGAGAAATCATTAAAGGCGAATGAGGGTTTGGTACATTTTCAAACAAATCTAAAGAAACTATAATAAACTATTAGGGTTTGTGTTGTTGGGGATTTTTTTTGCTATGATCAGATTTGTTCTTAACGAAGAGAAAGGAAAAACTTTCTGCAGTATACAAATAGTTTGTGTGGTGTCCATTTCTAGCTAAAATTTATAATTGAGTGGAGTGAAGATATCAGCCCCAGAAAGAAGAATAATATGCTGGTGATACCTTAATGTTAAGGATAGAAAAGGACAGATAGAAGGACGAAGTTGTGGTTTTCCATCATTTTATAAAATCACTAATAGCAAGTTAAACCTCAAGATTAATACTGTGTTATTGAACAGGAGGAGGAGCTAGGCAGCCAGTTTTCAATTCTGTGGTGATGGATTGGCCCCAATATAGTCCTCAATTACAGGGACAGTTATGTATCACAGTATTAGTATGCAGAAAGACTGCACTTAATTTAGACGGGTTCATTCTCCTGACCTCCTTTTACAATAAGTGGGATCTGTTTTCCATCAAAACATAACTCAGCAATCTCATGGTCCATAAGCAGGCATAGCCTCAGAGACTGAAGTTACCCTTCAGTACCTCCAGATCTTGCTATTTATTTTGGATCTGTATACAGCATAAAACCTGCCTGAAAAGTTTCAACTCTTATTTCAGAGCAAAGAGGTGGTTTCCGGGGTGGACGAGGAAGAGGCTGGGGAGGACGTGGCAATCGTAGCCGAGGAAGAATCTACTGAGAAGACTGCTAAATCTTCCATGCCCCTCAAGGGCTAAAGTGAAAGTGCTACTCAGCAAGGTTGCTTGGAGCATTGATTTCTTCAAGGACTGCCTTCCATTGGGACTGACCTAAATGTTCTTTATACCTTTGTATGTATGATCTACTTTTCTAACGGACTACAACTTGTCCATAGTGAAACTACAACTGTATTTTTGGATGCTTACAGTCAGCAGTTTTGGGTTCTTACTTTTGAAGTGTCTTCAGGATTCAAAATTGGAAAAGAGCATAGATGTTTCATCAAAATCTGCATCTTGACAGTTTATGTATTAACCTAAAAGTCAGCTACTGCATAACTGAAACTGTATAATTGAGTTTATGTATTAAGTAATGGACAGGAAAGGCATGACAACAGAGATATGTGTTAGATAAGCTTAGCAGCTGAAGTAGTCCTTTCCTCATCTGTAACCATATTTTGCAATATGTGGAGAAGAGTACCATTGTTAAATTTGCTTTGATTTACTTTCTTTAATTGAATGAAATACATGCTGTTTTTTTAAAGTTTGCAACATGGCTGGAAATCTGTTCTGCTTGTAGCATGAAGCAATCTTCTTAATTAGAAATGTGGAGAATGTGGCATTTTTTGGTTTGCACATCTTACTCCTCTCCGTGCATTGTAATACAAAAGTGATGTTTTGAAAATTAATTTTAATGTTTAACATGAATATGTGCATATAGTTATGCCGTGAAATCTCAGTAAACGAACAGCATAAAAAACCAAAACAATAAATGACGAATTATTTCAGGAATGGGTAAAGACTGATGCAGCGATTAAGCTTCACAGGCTGGAGCTGGACCATAGAAGTTTCTGGCTCTTTTCTGTTTTTCGGAGATTTCTGGATTAGTTGGCACTTGAGTGGGGGTTGGTTGGTTGGTTTTTCTTGTTTTGTGAATTTTTGTGTGTGTGTTTTGGTTCTTTTTTTTAACTAATCGTTGTGTTTAAAAATATATAAATAATAATGTATTTTGGGTAACACTGAAAAATTCCAGCTATGTAGTTCGATTCAGGTGGAAAAGTTAACAATTCCATTCTATTTTTTTCCATAGCAACTTGAGATTTTTATTTACTGGTGTGCACCCAGAAAATACATGTAAGAGCACAATGCTTTTTTTTTATTCTCACCACTCAAAATTTTAACTTCTCAGGTCATTCAACATTGTAAAGGAATTAGCATATAGTAAAAAGAAGACAGGAGAAGAATTTTAATTAAGTGTTCCAGAGCATGTTGATGTAAAATACCTTAGGCTTTAGAAGAGTGAATAATACTTCTTAACCTCCTTTTTGTCCAGCAATATCCACAGAAGGTGATGTTTCCCCACCCTAGTTCCATTTCTATTTGCTTGTGAATCTGACTCAGGTGTTTTCATTGACACTCTTTGATATTTATCACAATCAGAAGGCCAGAATACCAAAATTATGTCAAAGTTAGAAATGTTGATGACGCTAAATTCAAAATCTGTTTTTGCTTAACTCTGGAACGGTAGGTAGGAAACTGGACATTCCAGGACCTGTGAGCTGACTTTGTATTTCTCATTACATGCCAGCTGCTAAACTCTGATTTGGCATTAAAACCATGAAACTTGGCTAAAAGCTTTGAAGGAGAAACTTGTGAGGTCAAAATGTCACTCTGAAAATAGGTACTAGATATATAATAAGCTTCTATTGGGAGGAAAAAAAGGAAAAAGACATTTTGCACTTGCAGCTATAATTGGTATTTTGAGGGGATTTAATAATGTAATCCCAAAGCCTAAACATAGCTTGTATTTAGACTAGTAACTAGGTCCTAGCAGCTTATTTTCTCACTGAATTTTGAGTGAGTTTTCTTTGTGTAACTCCTGTATTTCAGAGGTGATGTGCAAAGTTCTTGTGGCCTCAGAAGTAGGTAGATTATTTTTCCCCAGTTTCCTATCTAATTTTAACACAGTGAGTTCTTGTGGAAACACCTGTTTACCATCTTGTTGAATTGTAAATGTTCCCTTACAGCTTTGGAATAAATTCATTTTGTAATTTTGTTTGGCTCATTGTTTCACAGTTACTCTGCAGCATTGTGTCACCTTAGTAAAAGAGGTTCTGTGGTAC